>WHUY01000019.1:600000-836817 GCA_015179035.1 Tirmania nivea
CTAGAGTAATATTATGAGCTTGGGGTGTATATGAAAGTTATACCTATTGATATGGTCTGTACTATCTTCAGTGTTGAGAATTATTGAATTCAGGATGCATTTTTAATGTTTTTTGTAAATGGTCTACTTTTGGTATAAAGGTGCCATTGTATGGAAACTTTTGTCCCGGTACGTATATTTTTTAGCAAGTGCGACAATAATCTCTGGGATAGCTCCGTCATGGCCTTACGCTATACGCGAGAACCAACAAATTTTTCTAAATTTAAAAAAAAAAAAAACCCGAGAAATACTCTCTTGGCTCGGCTAATATTAGGTGATTGATTCGGTGAACGAATACCAAGCGCGGCGTAACCCTGATAGTCAAAATCGGAGTAATCTTCAATCTAGACTCATGCGTTTTGCTTTTTATGGTATGTACATATGATACTTGAAATGAAGCTGAATCCCTTGAGTCCTCTGCTGAGATCAGCCAATGCCACTCACTCATTCACGATGAAATCCCATAAATATAGTTTTGAAACAATAAAAACGCCCAAAAGTAAAGGAAACTAGTAAAAGCATGCATAAACATGGACGTGACGTGACTGCTCAGAATACAAACCAATAGAACCTCTTGCAGGGCTTGAGCTAACCGCCGTTTTCCCTCTCACAGCAACATCTCACAGCATCAAACATCACAACACCCCATCTACTTCCTCCTCACAAACAACTTCCCTCCCACTCCCGGTACCGCCCTCCTCTCCCCTCCCACCAACTTTCTCCCCATGAGCCAATTATCCCTAACATCCGCCACCTTTTTACTCCTGGGGGGCGCCATCACCCTCCTATCCCTCTCCCTCTGCTCCTCCTTCCCCAGCACAGCCACATGCACTGGTCCTTTCTTGTACGTTGGTAGCTTTTGCAATTGTTTCGATTTCTTCTTTTCAATAGCCTCTAGAGCGGCTTTCTCCTCAGCTTCAAAATCCGCGAGGGTTTTGCGAGTATTGAGGGGTTCGGTTATGGAGGCTTTGAGTATGGTAGTGGCTGGGGGTGGAGTGGGTGGGAGGAGGGCGACTTCGTTGAGGAGGGAAGGAGGGAGGAGGAGCGGGATCTTTTTAGTGTTGCTGCGGGGAGGGGTAGGGACAGTGGAAGGTTGGGTAAGAATAAGGTTGAAGGGGTGGGAGAGGTCGGTTGGGGGTTGTTGAAGAGAGAGGGTGGTGGAAGAGGTGGGTGAGAGGAGGCCGGTGGGAGGGGGGGTAGCTGCGGTTGTGGTAGTGGCTATGGGGACGGTATTGGTGAGGCTAGATGGAGCACCAGTAGATGATGCAGAGGAGGGTGGTGGTAGTGGTGCGGAGAGTTTTTGGCGTTTTGTAGGAGGGGGTTGGGGCTGAGAGGCGGCTTTTTGGTCTTTGAGACGAGCGTCGTGAGTTTTGCGTTTAAGGCGGGCTTGGGCCTCTTGTCTGTGGGGAGACGGGGGGTTAGTTAATCCCAGGAAGAGATGGATGAGGAGGGGTTCGTACTGTTCTCTTGCTTTCTTGATCTCCCCTTCGCGAGCGAGAATTGCTTTTCGACTAGTTGAGACTGAGACTGCCTCTGGTGCATCGTCATCATCACTTTCGTCCTCCGAGCTGGCTTCATTTGTCTTTGTAGCATCACCACCATTGACCTCCGCTGGCTTCTCCATATCCACCACGGCTGCCTCGACGGCCTCGTAGGCTTCCTCATCGAATTTCTTGTGAGCCCCCTTCACTACGCCGTTGGATTTCTTGTTTTCTGTTTCCTCCTCCTTTTCCTCCTCCTCCTCCTCTTCCTCCTCCTCCTCCTCGTTCTTCTTCCCTTCATTTTTCTCCTCTATTTTTTTCTCTTGCACCTTGAGCTCCATTGCCTCCTCTTGCACCTCTAATTCCTCCTTTTCCCTGACACTAGCCTTCTGCTCCTCCTCCTTCTCAGAGACCATCTTCACTACCACCGCTACAGCCGTCAACCTCTGCCTCTTAGTCGGAGACCTTCCCTTCCTCGGCGTCTCCTCCATAGACTCAGCTGTATTGACACTACTACCACTGAAACTCCCATCCCCGTGGATGCTGCTGCTGCCACTCCCGGCCTCAGCCTCCCTCTCCCTCTCCCGCTCCGAATTCTGCTTCCGCTGCTGGGAGCGGGTAACCCTTTTGCTCATGCCTTGGTAAGATGCTGATGCTAATTACGTGTTATGTGGAGCAGGAAACCGGAGTAAATTGGGCTTGCTTTCTGAGATCCACTCGGCCAACGGAAAATGTTTGAGAGTTGGTGTGCCAAGAGTGTCAAGCGAGTGCCAAGACCCACGCGGCTGTGCGTTAGGAAGATACTGACTGGGGATGGCTGATGGGATTTAGTACGACTCAATTTCCATCTGCTCCTATATCTTAATATATATCCAGAATCTATCAATAAGTTCCTCATATATCCATCTTCCAGAATAGCCATGGCTAAAGGCCTCCTCACCCTCACTCTGTTCAGCATCGCCATGGCCGCCGCGTACGCCCCCCCATCACGCCCTCCTCAGTTCACTCATCCCCCACCGCTAACCCCCTTCCAGCTCTTTCGGCGCTGGCATGCTCCCCCTCACCCTAACCCTCACTAAACCCCACCTCCGTCTCATCTCCACCCTCGGCATGGGCGTCCTCATCGGCACCTCCCTCATCGTGATCATCCCCGAGGGCATCGAGACATTGTACTCAATTACCTCCCTTCACAAGCACTCCGACCACGATAACGACGACGATGACTCCGATGACGAAGATAACCACTCCTCGTACAACCCACACACATACGTCGGCCTCGCGCTCATCACGGGGTTCATCCTAATGTACTTAATCGATACCCTTCCCGCCATAATTGCTGCGCGCACAAATCGCTCTAAGCGGAGCTACATCACACTCTCTTCCCTCCAGAACAATACTACCACCCCCGATCCCGACACCCCCTCCTCCCCCACCCTGCACTCAACCCAACCATCCACCACCTCCTCCCCTAGCAGCTCCTCCTTCTCAACTACCCTAGGCCTAGTAATCCACTCCCTAGCCGACGGCATCGCCCTCGGTGCAAGCAGCACCTCTTCCAACCTCTCCCTTAGTTTCATAATCTTCCTCGCCATCCTCCTCCACAAAGCCCCTGCCTCATTTGCCCTCTCCTCCGTCCTCCTCAAATCCGGCCTCTCGAAACGTACCGCGCGAACGCATCTCCTCATATTCTCCCTTGCTGCCCCCACAGGGGCGCTGGCTACCTGGGCCGTGGTGAGCATCCTAGGTGGGGTGGATGATAAAGCCAAGATGGCGTGGTGGACAGGGGTTTTGCTGTTGTTTAGCGGGGGGACCTTTTTGTAAGTTACCAACTCCCCGGAAAAGGAAGTGGATTTGGCTAATCTGGAATAGGTACGTGGCTATGCACACGATGCAAGCACATGCTGCGAGCCATGAGGGGGATGGAGAGAGGGGGGAAGAGGGTAGTGGGTATATGATGAAGAAGGGGGAGGTTAAGGGGGGGACGGTGGGGGATACGGTTGTGGCGGTGGTGGGGATGTTGGTGCCGTTGGTGACGCAGGTGGGCCATGCGGGGCATTAAAGAGTGAGGCTTTTTGGGGGTTTGAGTTTTTTCCGTTTCTTATGTTTTGTAAAAATACCCTGTCTTTATGTAAATATGTCCCTATCTTATTTGAACAATATATAACAATATATTCTTGATATTTCGGGAAGAAAATCTTGTATCGGTAAGGTGACGTACATATTAGGGGTTCATGCATGCGTTCTTATACCCTTGTAATTACATTGTGAGGACCCAATTACCCTGAACCGCCCGAATGTCTGAGGGCTTTTTAAGTCGAGAGCCGCCTGTTCGAGACTCACGACTCAGGGCACAGTGTGCCCACAATGCTATTGTCCTTCAAGTAACCTCAGCCTCGCGGCCCTAACAGTAATCTAGGCAACCACAACAGGGATGTTAACGCCTGCCAGCGCTGGCCGTCGACATTATGAACGCTTAGTATCCGCAATGACGAGCCTACCTCGGTGATTACTGCTATATTGGACGACCAAAACCAGCCATCTTTTGTGCGGTTCACCTTCGCATCCGGAATAACAAGTAAATGCTCCTTGTTTGATCCGGACAATAGCAGACAGACAAGACTGATCTACGTAGTAGAAGACCGGTCGACCACCCTTCAGCCACCCCGAATATATTAGGCTTAGCCAGCTCCCGTACCAGTGCACGTGGGGTATTGTGAGCTTCACAATTCTACAGCCAGGATATTTTGTATGGAATTACCCCCTGTCAAGCCTCAGCAGTCTGGTCTGGTATATACTAGTATCCGGTATAGCTAATGAATGTAAATTTAGTAAGGACAAAATCATAAGAGGGCCGTCCATAATAATCAAGTTTTCCGATTCAAGGCGCCCCAGTATAGGAAAGAGCAACTGTAGTCTGGTGGTAACCTTTACACTTCCGCAATCGCCTCCGGATGTCTGATCCACTATCAATAGCCGCTTCAGTTGTTGGCCTGGCTGCAACCTCCGCCAAGATCGCGGGTATCGCCAAACAGCTCTACAGCTCGGCAAGAGATGCGCCCGCCTCTATCAAGCGCATTAGCGAGGAGATGGACCAGCTGCATCTTATTTTCGGTCAGGTGCAAATGCTGCTGGAGGGCCATGCACAGAAAACACTCAGTAGGCGCGGGTTGACGCTGCTTCCACTCCATCATCTAATGACCATTTTGAGTGGTTGTGTCCTGGTCCATTCAAGCCTGGATAAGAAGCTCAGCAAGGTTGCTGGGCTGGCGCAAAAGGGAGGCGCTACCACCAGGTCTGCGGGTTTGGGAGCTCAAGTGCAATGGGCCCTTTGGGGGGAAGCGGAGGCCGGGGAGATTCTTGTGGAACTGGAACGGCATAAGTCAAGCTTGCACATGATGTTGACGATTATTCAAGGGTAAGCACTGTGTTACTGGATTTACTTCTGTTATTTTACCGTTAGCAGGGGGCCGAAAGCGTCACAGAAGTATCTAACGTAGAGAGATTTTCAGTAATTCTATGAAGGAAGCCAACCAATCTATGGAGGAGCAGCTTGCCACTTTACATAAAGAAGTCGAAAAGATATCAGATAAAATCTCAGAGACACACAGCGATGTAGCAGTACAGCTCCGTGAGCTTATCAGCAGGCGTCATGATGCAAATGATGACGATAACACCAGTGGTATTGCTTCGTTGCCCATTACGGCTTCCAGTGCCATTTCATGTTTTAAGGATAATGATAGTGTCTCCATCAAAAGCACATCCTCGTCCTTTTCCATATACACAGTCCGGTCCCTGATCCCATCATGGACCGAGGAGCTCAAGACCTCGAGGCCATATAAACGCCTCTGGCGCCGTGGAGTTGGCTCGAGCTCTGACTCAGTTTTCTCCAAAGACAGCCGTGCTACTAAAGGAGACACCTGGTCAATGCTGTCCGATATGAGCCTGGGAGATCTCTCCATCTCTGAAATCTCAGTGCTTGAGCTTCCTATTTCTCTGTCGGATTTATATGACCCAATCCCATACCAGGTCCAGCAATCGACTAGGAAGAAGCAAGCCCGTCGGGTGGTCAAGTGGAGTTCCCGTGGAAGGCTACATAGAGCAATACGTGAGGGCAATATATTTACATTCCGAACATTGCTCAGTTTGGGTGCAGATCCCGATGAGGCAGATGCAGATAGTCCATTGCTAGTTTATGCAGCCAGGGAATCTGTGATGGATGCGTTTTGTGAGTTATTGTTGGATAGAGGTGCGCAAGTTGATACGAGGGACTCCAGTGGCCGCACGCCACTGTTGCATTCTACTGAATGCAGTACCTGCACATTGTTATTGGATCGAGGGGCTGCCATTGACGCTGCTGACTCTAGCGGACGCACACTGCTGTCGTATAGCGCTGAACGCAGAAACTACGATGTCTGCAAGCTGTTGTTGGATCGAGGCGCCGCGGTTGACGCTGCTGACTCCAGTGGACGCACACCGCTGTCGTATTCTACATTTTGGTATGGATATAAAGACATATGCGAGCTGTTATTGGATCGAGGCGCCGCAGTTGACGCTGCTGACTCCAGCGGACGCACACTGCTGTCGCATAGCGCTGAACGCGGAAACTACGATGTCTGCGAGCTGTTGTTGAATGGAGGCGCCGCGGTTGACGCTGTTGACTCCAGCGGACGCACACCGCTGTCGCATTGCGCTAAAACCGGAAACTACAATGTCTGCATGCTGTTGTTGGATCGAGGTGCTGCGGTTGACCCCACTGATTCCAATTGCCATACACTGCTGCTGCATAGCGCTAAAATCGGAAACTACGATGTCTGCACGCTGTTGTTGGATCGAGGTGTTGCGGGTGACCCCACTGATTCCAATTGCCATACACCGCTGCTGCTGCATAGCGCTAAACTCGGAGACTACCATGCCTGTAAGCTGTTGTTGGATCGAGGCGCCGCGGTTGACGCTGCTGACTCTAGCGGACGCACACCGCTGTCGCATAGCGCTGAACGCGGAAACTACAATGTCTGCATGCTGTTGTTGGATCGAGGTGCTGCGGTTGACCCCACTGATTCCAATTGCCATACACTGCTGCTGCATAGCGCTAAACTCGGAGAATACGATGCCTGTAAGCTGTTGTTGGATCGAGGTGCCGCGGTTGACGCTGCTGACTCCAGCGGACGCACACCGCTGTCGCATTGCGTTAAAGTCGGAAACTACAATACATGCAAGCTGTTGTTGGATCGAGGCGCCGCGGTTGACGCTGCTGACTCCAGCGGACGCACACCGCTGTCGCATAGCGCTGAACACAGAAACTACGATGTCTGCAAGCTGTTGTTAGATCGAGGCGCCGCGGTTGACGCTGCTGACTCCAGCGGATGCACACTGCTGTCGCATAGCGCTGGATACGGAAACTATAATTTCTGCAAGCTGTTGTTGGATCGAGGCGCCGCGGTTGACGCTGCTGACTCCAGCGGACGCACACCGCTGTCGCATAGCGCTGAACGCGGATACTACTATGTCTGCGAGCTGTTGTTGAATGGAGGCGCCGCGGTTGACACTGCTGACTCCAGCGGACGCACACCGCTGTCGCATAGCGCTGAACACAAAAACTACGATGTCTGCAAGCTGTTGTTAGATCGAGGCGCCGCGGTTGACGCTGCTGACTCCAGCGGACGCACACTGCTGTCGCATAGCGCTGAATGCGGAAACTATAATTTCTGCAAGCTGTTGTTAGATCGAGGCGCCGCGGTTGACGCTGCTGACTCCAGCGGACGCACACCGCTGTCGCATAGCGCTGAATGCGGAGACTACTATGCCTGCAAGCTGTTGTTAGATCGAGGCGCCGCGGTTGACGCTGCTGACTCCAGCGGACGCACACCGCTGTCGCATAGAGCTGAATGCGGAGACTACTATGCCTGCAAGCTGTTGTTAGATCGAGGCGCCGCGGTTGACGCTGCTGACTCCAGCGGACGCACACCGTTGTCGCATAGCGCTGAACGCGGAAACTACGATGTCTGCGAGCTGTTGTTGAATGGAGGCGCCGCGGTTGACGCTGCTGACTCCAGCGGACGCACACCGCTGTCGCATAGCACTGAACACAGAAACTACTATGCCTGCAAGCTGTTGTTGGATCGAGGCGCCGCGGTTGACGCTGCTGACTCCAGCGGACGCACACCGCTGCCGCATTGCGTTAAATACGAAAACTACAGAATCCGCAAGCTGTTATTGGGTCGAGGTGCCGCGGCTGACTCTACTGATTCCAATGGCCACACAGCCCACAGGAGGGGCGAATCAAACCCTACATATCAGCTTCTGCTGTAGGCTAGTCGGTTAAACGAGTAAACGTACTTAGTTAGGCATAGGGAGTGGTATAGGGGTCACGTAACTATGATGCTCATGTTTCTATTCATTTCGGTTCTTCTGGGCAGGAGTAAATTCTCGCATATAAGAACGGGTCTGTGTGTTGTAGCCAGGTAACGTTTAAAGCCAGTTTTATTATTATACTCTTATTAGTAAAGATGTGATGAAGTCCTATTACCCTGATCTTTTGGATGGCTAAGTTTTTCAGCCCTATTTATCGGGCTTGGTGATGGCTGGAGTGGACAGCGAGGAGAGGAGAGGAGAAGGGCATAGACTTTGAAGAGTGAGGTGAGTTGTGTTTTTTTTTTCCTGTAGTTTGTAACGTGACCGACGGGGTTTCCGATCACTTGAGACATACAAACCGTTTTTAGCTATCCCATCGTCTCATGCGAGCACAGCGTTCAGTAGTCATTCCGCTGAATTGGCGTCTATGGAAACAACTACGCTCTCCAACATGGCGACCCTAACGTCCCGTTAAAACCAACCTAATATCATTACCTCCTTCTGCTAATATGACCACTCCGATGCTTCCGACCCCCTCCCCCTAACCCCCCACATAAGCTCAATATCGAGCGGGTGAGGCTATAAGTACTAGGAGGCCTTTATTAAGCACCTATATTCATCTGAAGACAGCTTTGGCTTATGCCACCAAAGCTAGAATGACTTAAACTACCTGCACTAAGTTGCAGAAAATTAGGAATTCTGAAAGAGGTCATTATATGAATTGAACTCTTTTAATTTATGCCATTCTGAACACCCCCCTCATGTCCTTGCAAAGGCCGCCTCTAGCACATCCTTATTTACTATGGTTTGGTCTCCACTATCGATAAGGCCTCAATGTCCCCTATAATTCTGTCTTAAAATGATTCTGAGCTCTCCTGAGACACTGCAACTCTCTCTCAAGTACTATTTACCTAAAATGAATGTTAGGCTCAATCATACACCCAACCTAGCTGACTTTGATGGTATAAATTCGAATCCAGTGTCTAATTCTATACTTTCTATGCTATCTGATCTAGGGTTTGGTCTTAGATCAAATATAGTATTCAATGATCCAGTATCTGCCTTAGCCTCTAACGCAGTGTCATCTAATAATAATCCAATACTTACCTTATATTCTAATTTCTCATCTATCTAAAGTAGTATCCAAGCTTGCATTAACCCAGTCTGGTTGACATTAACCTAGTATCTAAAATATTATCGAATTCAATTTCTCGGGCCCCCACCCTGGCCTCAACTATACTTCTAGTCATTATACATATTGGGAAGCACCAGTATACAAGGGGCTTCTAGAGCTATTTTATTATTTCATTTGTGTTGTAAAATGAGTAGAGCAAAGAGTATAGTGGGGTAGATTGAGGAGTATTTAACTGAGAGTCGGAGGTAGATTTGGCTAAATTTTTAGAATTTTTGGAATTGTTGATTTTATGAGGATAGTAATCTAAATTAAGATATTTCAACCTTAGTATATGTATATTTGTTCTTTACTCTTAATTATAGATCTAGTTGAAAGCCCTCCTAGTGGCTATTGGCTGCACTCATCTAATATTCAGCCTAAATAAGCACGAGTGGGAGGCTGGGAGAGTTACTGCTTATGGGCACAATTTAAGACAACCAGAACTATTAGGGATCTCTAGATAACTATATAGGATGCTTTGGTATAGACTGTTACAAGGCCATGAAGAGGGTGTTTAGAATGGCATAAATTAAAAGGGTTCAATTCATATAATGACCGCTTTCAGAATTCCTAATTTTCTGCAACTTAGTACGGGTAGTTTAAGGCATTCTAGCTTTGGCGGCATAAGCCAAAGCTGTCTTCAGATGAATATAGGTGCTTAATAAGGGCCTCCTAGTATTTATAGCCTCACCCGCTTGGTATTGAGCTTATGTGGGGGGTTAGGGGGAGGGGGTCGGAAGCATCGGAGTGGTCATATTAGCAGAAAAAGGTAATGATATTAGGTTGGTTTTGACGGGATATACTTAGAATAGTGAAAAACTTATGACTGGGTGTTTGGAAAGAAAATGTTTCTATTTATTTTTTGGTTCCGCTAGGCACTTAGCTAAGTATATATGGTTCAAAAACCACTTTGTTTTGGAATCCTAATACCCTGAGCTGCTTGAATGTCTGAGGTAAATTTTCATCAGCTTGGCAATGCAGAGAGGTGATAGTACCCATATGGGTAGTAGCAGGCTTGGTTTATATAATATATTGGAAACGAGTCGCTTGCTCTCCTGCTCATTGTCGACATCATGATCTCGGGCTCCATCAGGTCATGATGTTCTCAGCTTCTGCCTACTCTTTGTTTTAGTTAAATGTGATTCTATACTACTAAACATTCTCCAGAGCAAGACTGGTACCTACTGAACCTGAACTATACCAAATCCTCCAAAGCCACCTAATATCCTTCGAATTTTCTAGCTATTCTCACGGAGAACGTGGCAATGCCGCTGTGAGATTTTAAGATCCAGAACCTGGTTCTCCAGAGTTCTAGGTAGGAGTACTCGTCCTTCAGCTGATTTTTACAGGGATGTTCAGCCCTCAAACTATAGTGCTGGCCATCGACAATAATTGACGAGACTGCATCTGTGATAACTGCAAGGTTACTTTAAGCTTGCAAAACTGCACAGACAACCTCCTAATTCCGATCTACTATCAACAATCGCTTCAGTCGTTGGCCTGGTTGCAACCCCCGCAAGAGATACACCGCCTCCATCGAGCGCATTAGCGAAGAGATGGACCAGCTACATCTTATTTTCGGTCAGGTGCAAATGCTGCTAGAGAGCCATGCATAGAAAACACTTAGTAGGCGCGGGTTGACCCTGCTTCCACTCCATCATCTAATGACCGTTTTGAGTGGTTGTGTCCTGACCCATTCAGGTCTGGATGAGAAGCTCAGTAAGGTTGCTGGGCTGGCGCAAGAGGGAGGCGCTACTACCAGGTCTGCGGGTTTGGGTGCACGAGTGCAATGGGCCCTTTGGGGTGAGCGGAGGCCGGGGCAATTCTTATGGAACTATAACGACGATTTTGACAATTTTTCAATACTAAATTGTCCTTTTATATATGATAACTCTATCGCATAGCAGGGCGAAGCCGTTCAAAGAAATTCCTGACAAGTGTAATATCTAGCAATTCTATGAAAGAGGCTTTACAGCAACTTACCAGCCTACATGAACAAGTTCAGAAGATATCAAGAGACACTGCGATGTAGCAGTATAGCTTCTCGAGCTTATCAGCTAGTATCATGATGCAAATGATAATAACACCCAGTGGTGTTACCTCGTTGTTCCATTACTACTTCCAGCACCATTTCATGTTTCAAGGATATTGATAGTGTCTCCATTAGAAGAACATCCTCGTCCTCTTCCATACACTCGGTCCGGTCCCTGTCCCTGGCCCCATCATCGTATAAACGTCTCTGACACCGTGGAATTGACTCGAGCTCTGGCTCAATCTTCTCCACAGACAGCCGTACTACTAAAGGAGATACCTGTCAATACTGTCCGACATGAGCTTGGGAGATCTTTCTATCTCTGAAATCTCAGTGATTGAGCTTCTTATTTCTCTGTCAGATTTATATGATCCAATCCCATACCAAGTACACCAATCGACTAGAAAGAAGCAAGCCGTCAGGTGGTCAAGTGGAGTTCCTATGGAACTCTACATAGAGCAATACGTGAGGACAATATATCTCAGTTTGGGTGCAGATCCAGATGAGGCAGATACAGGTAATCCATTATGCAGGAATCTATGGGGATTGCGTTTGTCGCATGCCACTGTCCTATTCTGCTGAATGCAGACCTGCAAGTTGTTATTGGATCGAGGGGCTACCGTTGACGCTGCTAGTTCCAGCGGACGTATAGCGCTGGATGCAGAAACTATGATGTCTGCGAGCTGTTGTTAGATCGAGGTGCTGCCGTTAATGCTGCTGACTCCAGCGGACTCACATCGCTGTCGCATTGCATTGAACATGGAAACTACTATATCTGTAAGCTGTTGTCAGATCGAGGCACCGTGGTTGACGCTGCTGACTACGCTACTATTGCATTGCACTGAACACGGAAACTTTAGTATTCGCAAGCTGTTGTTGGATCAAAGCGCTGTCATTGACGCTGCTGTCGTATTGCACCTGGCTGCGGAAACTACGATGTCTTCAAGCTGTTGTTCCATCGAGGCACCGCAGTTGGCTTTGCTAGTTCCAATGGCCGCAGGCCACCGTGGTATGTCTACAAGCCGGGTAATTAAGGTCATATATATCAGCTTTTGTTGAATGCTGGTCTGGTTACGCGTAAACGTACAATAGCTAGGCATAGGGAGTGGTATAGGGGGTTCATTTGACCCATGATGTTCATGTTGCTATTCATATTTCTCTGGGCACGCAGATGGTGTAAATAAATTCTTGCTAATAGAATAGGTATGTGTAGCCGGTACCGTTTTATTCTTATACCCATATTAGTATAAGATGTGATGTAGTCTTATTACCCTGATTTCTCAGATGGCCAAGGTTTTCTTCAGCCAGAGTCGCTCTATTTGCCGGGCTTGGCAATGGCCAGAGTGGCATGGGCATTGAAGAGTGAGTTTTTTTAAATGGTATGTATATGTTCTGGTCCGTTCCGGGATTTCAGGCCATACCGGTATGGACCGGGCCATTGCGAGATTGCCAGGCCATTCCGGGATGGCATAAATATCACATATGTAGTTATCGAGACTAATAATGTAGCTTATATATAAGATATATATATAAGAAAAGCTCTGCCATCCTCCGCTTGCTTAATCCTCCACTTACCCAATCCCCTGCTTGCTCAATCTCCATACTATAGAAAATTTACTAAAATGATCGCGAATATGTAAAATCCATTAGTATTCCCCATCTGGATCAGCTTATATATCGATTAGATTAATTTGTACTCATTCCCAAAGATTATTAACAATGATTGGTTGTAGTGGACCATGACTTTGATTTAGTTTATTGTATGCACATAGTTGACAATACTGTAACAGTTCTATAACCTATACCAAATATTAATATTAATATATACTAAGTAGATTCAAACTTAACCATACCTCCTTGCAATTAATTCCATAGTACTTCTCACTAATAGTTGTATAGGTTTTGTTCTTGCCTACATATATTAATACATCATAAGTATATACAATAATGTCAAATACATCATACTCTAAGACTACTCGTTGATTATTTTTTCTAGTAATAAAATATAAAGCATTATTTCATAGCTCATATTCCTTGAGTGCCTTTAATTGTAGCTTTATTTCTGTTGTATTGCCTTTAGCAGCCTTCAGATTTCAATCTCGAAGGTATGCTTTAATTTTACAATACCTAAGTAGCATTTATTAGTCACTATTATACTAGATAATTTCAGGGTTATTACTTCTCAAAAGTCAAATGAGATTTATTACTTATTATATACAAATACTCTTTAAAGTTGGTACAGGCAGTACCAGAGAATGCTTCAATAGTGCTTAGAGATGGAGCAGACCCTAGAGGATGAAACTGGTCAAGATCAGTCTCAATATGATCTTGAACAATAGATATTAGTAGAGATTGGTAAGAGTATAATATTGTAGAGACTAGTAAGAGTGTAATTAAGCAAAGCGATAGTTAAAACTCTTGTATTTATTGCAAAGAAGTTATAGTATCGCAATCTTTAAAAGCTACTATTACACATACTATAACTTTTTGTTCTTTAACCTAATATTTTTCTATATAATAATCTTTATTTTGAGTATACCTCTAAAATTACCGTCATATCAGATATGTTCCTATTTAGTAAATTTAATATCACTATGGCCACTGTGGCCACTATAGTATTGTGGTAAATCCTTGTTACTATCTGTAATATTGAACAATTTAATCCCATAATGGCCTGGTCCATTATGATATCCAGTCTATACTAGTATGGCCCGGATCCCAGAACAGACCAGAATATATTTCTTAGTATTCAGAGAGAAAATATTTTCTATTAATATTTTTGGCTCTGCTGGGTACGCAGACGGTGTAAAGTTCATAAATAAGAAGGGGTCTATATGTATCCAAGCCATGTAGGCATAAAAATTTATATGCAGGAACTTTATTACCCTGAGCTGCTAGTCTAACGCCATGGTAGAGAGGGCTTGGTCAATACTACACTTTACATTAATCATCAGAGATATAAAATCCTTTTCATTATAACATTATGATCTTAGGCATGTTGCTCTCCGCTTCCACTTACCTTTTTTTTTTTTGTTATATATGCTCCTATACTATGTACACTACTATGTGCTCTCTAGAGTAAGGTGTTTTCCTACTGAGCTATCTGGGTATTCTCTAAATCCTCCAAACCCTATCTAGTATGTTTTGAGTTTTTAAGTATTTTCACATATGAAAGAAGAGTGTGGTGATGGAGATTTAGACTCAGGACCTGTGAGAGTTCAGGTTGTACATAACAAATGTTGCTGTCCTTCAGCTGACCCTAACAGGGATGTTTTAGCCAACAATTGGCCATCGACATATTAATTAGTGAGACAACCTCAACTAAGCTACTCTATGATAACTGCAGGATTACTTATAGGCTTCCAAAGTTGCATAATTAACTTCCTGATGTCTGATCCAATATCAATAATGGCTTCAGTCATGGCCTGGTTGCAAGCCTCACCATGGTCATACTGCATGCGAGTATTGATTTAAAAAAAAAAAAAAAAAAAAGCTTGGCCAAGATTGCTACGGCTCCACAATAGATGCGCTCGCCTCCTTCAGGCGCATTAGCAAAGAGATGGGCCAGATGCTTATTTTGGTCAGGTACGAATACTACTAGAAGGTCATACATAGAAAGACCCAGCAAAAGCCTTGCTTCAACTCCATCATCTAACAACTATTTTGAGTGGTTGTGTTCTAGCCCATTCAAGCCTGGATGAGAAGCTCAGTAAGGTTGCTAGGCAGAGGCGCTACCACCAGGTCTGGGTTTGGGAGCACTAGTACAATGGACCCTTTGGGGGAAGCGGAAGCTGGGGCAATTCTTGTAGAACTAGAACGCCACAATTCAATTGCACATGATTTTGACGATTATTCAATGTAAGTGCCAGTGTACAACTGAGAAATTACTGAATCCAATTACTCTACCATATAGTGGAAGCCAAAGGCGTTCACAGAAGTACCTAACTAGAAGTATATATTTTAGCAAAGGCTAACGAGGAGGCGTTACAGCAGCTTGCTAGCCTACATGAACAAGTTGAAAAGATATCAGATAAATCCTTGGAGTCATTTAATTAAGTAGCAGGACAACTTTGAGAGCTTATTGGCCCATGTTGTGATGTATATGATGACAATGACATCAATGGCATTACCAGTACTACTTCTAGCACATTTCAATGATATTTATGGTGCCTCCATTGAATCCGGATTCTCGTCATTGTCTATATACTCGGTCCGGTTCCTGATCCCATTATGGGCCGAGGGGCTCAAGGATTCTGGATTATAGAACGCCTTTGAGGCCACTCAAGCTCTTTCTCCATTTTCTCTAGAGACAGCCATCCTACTAATAGAGATACCTGGTCAATGCTATATGATAAGCTTGGGAGATCTTTCCATCTCTAAAATCTCAGTGCTTGAGATTCCTATTCTATCGGATTTGTATGAACTAATCCCATTCCAGGTGCAGCAATCGACTAGGAACAAAACGTGCCAATCGGGTGGTCAACTGGAGTTCCTGTAGAAGCCTACATAGAGCCAACGTGAGGGCAATAAATTCACATTTCGAACATTGCTCAGTTTGGGTGCAGATTTCGAGGAGACAGATACAAGTGTTCCATTACTAGTTTATGCAGCCAGGGATAATTTTTGTAGGTTATTGTAGATAGAAGTTGCAAGCTGACATGAGGGACTCCAATGGCTGCACCCCACTATCGTATTTTGCTTAATGTAGTAACTACAATGCCTGCAAGTTGTTATTGGATCGAGGCGCTGCCGTTGACGCTGCTAACTCCAGCGGACGCACACCGCTGTCACATTGAACTGAGCATGAAAACTACTATAAATGCGAACTAGATCAAGGCGCGGCAGTTAACTCTACAGATTCTAATAACGCATACCACTGACATATTATGCTGAGTTTTGTCGTCATGGCCTCCTCTGCTCGCTGCTGTTGAATAAAGGTGCAAAGACTACCACACCTGACCTCAAAGGCTGCATGCCACTATGGTATGCACATGAGTTGGAAGTTCTACATATCAGGAATTGCTGAATGCTAGCCTGGCTAAACTCTGTAGCAGGGTGTAGGGAGTGTTAAAGGGTACACGATATCATGATGGGCAAGTTTCTATTCAAATTTCCGTTCATCCAGGCATGCAAATGGTGTACATTCTCGTAGACTAGGGGGGTCTGCATACTGTAGCCAAATATAGTTCGAAAAAAATTACTTTCAGTTTCTGTCCTTTGTGCAAAACTCCCCCATTTACCCTGAACTCTGTGAATGTTCTATTCATTAAGCTTGGCCATAGCAGAGAGGAGAAGCATGGTAAATTTCTCTTGTGAGAGCTTTTTTGAATCCCGGTTTCCCCGGGATTCTAGTAAGCGGGGGTTGTTCATGAAAAACAGAAAAGAAAATTCAGGGTAATATACCTATCTCCCTTTATCACCCAACGTTTATCTGCCCACCAAACCACACGAATGACCGCAACTGCGACCGACACACACACACACACACACACACAGACATATAGGCACACCCAAATACCAAAATAAATTAAAAGCAAATCTCACAAAAAAACTCCAAGCAGGGGGGGGCATGAATAACTCCTGCTCCACCAGGCAACCTGAATGGTATATGCACCGCCGCGGATTCAGACAAGGGCGCTAAGCCGTGCCAGCACCGAGGGTGTAGTGGCGCGACTGGCCATGATAAATACAATGTCTAATCTGCAGGTATTAGGGGTCCTTAGAGCTTTGCTGGAAAGTACACTATATGCCTGCCACAGGGTAACTAACTACCTATATATCTTTTCGCACATCCTAAAGCATACAAATAATAATCCCATCTCAACTCAACTCAACTCAACTCCACTACCAACATGATCTCCCTCCCTCCCATGCTGAATTATGTGGGCTTATCGCTCTCCTAGCAAGTACGCTGTATGCTCATGATACCTACAGTGCATGGGCAAGGGTTTCTGGCTGTTACACCAAAAACGGATCTATTTGCAAAAAATTTGGTAAATAGTTACTGATCATCTTCTACATCCAATAGAGTTGGAAGTGTATATCTAGAGGTAGAATCTTAACATAAGTATCTCGGCCTCCTAGCAGGAAATTGCTAACCCCTATATGAATCTTAGTGTGCGCCACGGGTCGGGTGGGTACGGGTTATCATAGTCCTTCCCCCGACCCGGAAAATTACCCGACCCGCCACTCTTAACTACAGTCAAACCTAGCTATACCGGACGGCTAAAATCTCACCCATGCCGTCCGGTTTAACTTCGGATCTGGTATAGCAAATTTGCAGCGCTGGGGGGGTATTCATTTTTCTCCCAACCACAACATCTGAAGGAGGAAAGAGAGTCACAGGTGGTTTATTTTACTGGCTAGTATTCTGATAATTTCATTGGGAATGGGAAAATGCTAATGCCGAGTACAGATACCTATCAATCTGTCGGTCCATCCACCAAACATGAAGCGCGCATTCTCCCTACGGGAGAAATATGAGATCTGCCTAGAGTGCCGGACTCAATTGGAAGCGGGCAAAAAGCTTAAGCTAGAAGAGTTTGGTTTATTGTTTCCCGGACGAGATGGAAAGGGAATCTCAACCTCTACTTTGAGTGATATTCTTTCAAACTCAAAGGAGATCTTGATGCACCCACCGACAGATGGATCTCAAAAGAAGAAGAGCAGAGCTCCGCTTTATCCTACGTTTGAAGCATTTTTAGCTGAGTGGATAGAGCGAGCGCATTGCATGAGAGTACCTGTGAATAATGCAGTCATTCTAACTCAAGCACTCTTGCTACCTTTTTCCAAAGTCTCTCGGTGTCGGCACTCTCGTTACCTTATTCTCAGCGCCAAATTCAAGTTTCTGATATGGTGGAGACAGTTCTTCAGGCCCGGGATGGTTTAAAACACTATCAAGCAACTACTAAGGTCCAGAAGCAGCTTCGGGATTTTTGGCCTACTCAGTAGATTCCGGTTTATCTAGGTATATTTGTATGTAGTTATTTTTTAGAATCAATAAATCTCCACTCCGGTCCGGTTCTTCTAAAATCCGGTATAACGAGGGAATTTGGGTGGGAAACTGAAAAACCATCTGAGGCCGTCCGTTATAGCAAGGTTTCCGCAATAACGAGTTCCGGTATAGCTAGGTTTGACTGTACAACCCGCCCGAGGAATAACCCGTTAAAATCCGATTACTCGCCAAGCCAATATATCTTTGCCAAGCCCGCCAAGGACCCGAATATGCTGTCACATGTTGGTATTATGCCTTTGATAGAGTCCAGAACGATGAGATTGGTAGGACCCTGGCTTGGTTACAGGGGGAGTTTTTGGGCCAATCGTACCCGGTCTTAGTTAGCGGCAGGCACAGTCATGATTGGTTGAGGAATAGGTCATTCGTTGGGGTTGGCTAGTGATATGGGGAGGTGCACCCGCTTCGGTTCATGTCAGTGTGGTTGTTTTTAAGTGTCGGATACAATAAGCTTTTATGTACATAGACATTTCGCAATACTATAGGCATTTACTATACATCGTTGTAGGAGTACCCTCAGCCATGGGCACTATGCTGAACGCTTCTGTTCATTCACTCCATGTAGCAGGCTTCCATTGGTTAGAAGCTAATGACCTATCCGTTCTGCATTAAATAACAGGCATAATATTGCACAACCACATATATAATTGGGCGGGTTTGGGTTGCTTGGCATTACCCGCTGGCTTATCGGGTTCTTGGCGAGTACCCGGATTTTAACGAAGCGGGGCGGGTAGAGCTAGAGAGCAGGGAACCCGCAACGGGTGGGGTTGACAGCCTGAGAACTCGCCCAACGAATCGAGTATTTCTGGGTCGGGTGGGGTTGAGCCCGACCCGTGGCGCACACTATATATGATATTTACAATGGACTGCCCTTCTGAGTTGAATATTTATTGCAAGCTATGCACTCAAATGCTTGAGTGCATAAGATGAATGGAGTTCTGTATAAGCTGGCTATGGAGTGATTTGCTACAATCTACTTACTTTTTGTTCAGCTAATAGTCTGAAACTTACCTCTTGGTAGTATCACTTATTGCGTAATGATCGACAACCGCGTAACGATCGACACGGGCTCCCCTACTATATACAGTAATTTTCATCAATAGATGTAATATCGATACAGTAAGAACAATGAATATAGGCTAAAAACACTCGAAAAACCCAAATTTAACATTTCCAGTCCACTCCGATCTACCCTAAACTCTCTATAGCACCTGAATCCTCAATACTTCTTATAACCACTCGTCTAGTATAACCGTCCCCCCCACCCCACCAACACCGCCCACAATAACCACTACTAGTAGTCATAGGTTTCTCAGAGGTCCACTCTATAAGCCTTATTAGTACAGACTTAAGCTGCTCACTATATATAGAACTACACGTACTACAAACTGTGAGAAATATTATAATTTTTATAAACTAGCCTCCTCGGTATCGAATTTCAGCTATATTGAGCAATTCAATTAAACTATAATTATGGTACTATAATCTTAATATCTTAGGATGTCCTTCTATATAGTATTTTAAGCCTAGTATGTTCTATAGCTCCTATAGAATGCAAACCTCTAACTAAGCTCCATATAACTCGATATACAACTTATTCAGCTTCAGAGGTCCTAGCAATGATAATACTAAGCCTCCTGAATTCAATACAAGCTTACTCGAGACTCTTGAAGGCCCTTGATCTAATTCTATGACTGGGGCTTCACCTCTATGCCATTGTCAAATATTTTAAGGGTTTGGGTATATTTTACAATCTCCACTAGATGTTTTAATAATTTAGAGAACTTATAATCTGTGTAGGATTTTTTGTGAGTATGAAGACGTACTAGAAGTATGAGGATGTACTAGGAGTATTTGCAATAACTTGAAAGAAGTTTAAAAGCTTTTAAGCAGGTTGAGAGAGGTTGAGAGTAGTAACATGCATTAGGTAGAGGAGGTCTAAGTACTACTATACCTAGGAGTACTAATACTACAGACCTATACCAGCAGGGCAGCAGGACTAGCACCAGTACCAAAACTGAATAGAGGTATATGGTGAAGGCTTTTGGGTAAATATTCATAAAATTGATAAGTCTCAATCCTAAAGCTACCACATATTATGCACAAACTCCCAAATGCTCAAAATACTTAATAATGGCATAGAAATGAAGCTCCAGTTGTAGAATCAGATCGAGGGCCTTCAAAAGTCTCAGTTAAGCTTGTATTGAATTCGAGAGGCTTAGTATTATGACTGCTAGGATCCCTGAGGCTGAATAGGTTGTATATCGAGTTATATGGAGCTTGATTAGAGGTTTGTATTCTATAGGAGCTACGGAATATACTGGGCTTAAAATACTACATAGAGGAGTATTCTAAGATATTAAGATTGCAGTACTATAATTATAGCTTGATTGAATCGCTTAATATAGCTGAAATTCGATACTGAGGAGGCTAGTTTGTAAAAATTATAATATTTCTTATAGTTTGTAGTACATGTAGTTCTATAGTATATACAGTGTGCAGCTTAAGTCTATACCAATAAAGCTTATAGAGTAGACCTCTGGAGAACCTATAGCTGCTAGTAGTAGTTATCATAAGTGGTGTTGGTAGGATAAGGGGGATGGTTATACTAGAGAGGTGGTTGTAAGGTATATTGAAGGTTCAGATACTATAGAGGCTTTAGGGTAGATCGGAGTGGACTGGAAATGTTAAATTTGGATTTTTCGAGTGTTCTTAGCCTATATTCATTATTCTTACTGTATCGATATTGCATCTATTATATTAGAATGTTACTACATATGGCAGGGGAGCCCATATCGATCATCACGTGGTTGTCGATCGTTACGCAATAAATGATACTAATGCCTCCCGTGAGGTTTTGAGACTCACGACTCAGGGCACAGTGTGCCCACAATGCTATTGTCCTTCAAGTAACCTCAGCCTCGCGGCCCTAACAGTAATCTAGGCAACCACAACAGGGATGTTAACGCCTGCCAGCGCTGGCCGTCGACATCATGAATGATTAGTATCCATAATGACAAGCCTACCTCAGTGATTACTGCTATATTGGATGACCAAAACCAGCCATCTTTTGTGCGGTTCACCTTCGCATCCGGAATAGCAAAGAAAATGCTCCTTGGTTGATCCAGACAATAGCAGACAGACGAGACTGATCTACGTAGTAGAAGACCAGTCGACCACCCCTTCAACCACCCTGAATATATAAGGCTTAGCCAGCTCCGCTACCAGTGCACGTGGGGTATTGTAGGCTTCACAATCCTACAGCCAGGATATTTTGTATTGAATTACCCCCCTATCAAGCCTCAGCAGTCTGGTCTGGTATATACTAGTATCTGGTATAGCTAATGAATGTAAATTTAGTAAGGACAAAATCATAAGAGCGCCGTCCATAATAGTCTTCAAGGCGCCCCAGTATAAGAAAGAGCAACTGTAGTCTGGTAACCTTTACACTTCCGCAATCGCCTCCAGATGTCCGATCCACTATCAATAGCCACTTCAGTCGTTGGCCTGGCTGCAACCTCCGCCAAGATCGAGGGTATCACCAAACAGCTCTACAGCTCGGCAAGAAATGCGCCCACCTTTATCAAGCGCATTAGCGAGGAGATGGACCAGCTGCATCTTATTTTTGGTCAGGTACAAATGCTGCTGGAGGGCCATGCACAGAAAACACTCAGTAGGCGCGGGTTGACACTGCTTCCACTCCATCATCTAATAACCATTTTGAGTAGTTGTGTCCTGGTCCATTCAAGCCTGGATAAGAAGCTCAGTAAGGTTGCTGGGCTGGCACAAGATGGAGGCGCTACCACTAGGTCTGCAGGTTTGGGAGCTCGAGTGTAATGGGCCCTTTGGGGGGAAGTGGAGGCCGGGGAGATTCTTATGGAACTGGAACGGCATAAGTCAAGCTTGCACATGATGTTGACGATTATTCAAGGGTAAGCACTGTGTCACTGGATTTACTTCTGTTATTCTACCATTAGCGGGGGCCGAAAGCGTCACAGAAGTATCTAACTCAGAGAGATTTTCAGTAATTCTATGAAGGAGGCCAACCAATCTATGGAGGAGCAGCTTGCCACTCTACATAAAGAAGTCGAAAAGATATCAGATAAAATCTCAGAGACACACAGCGATGTAGCAGTACAGCTCCGCAAGCTTATCAGCAGGCGTCATGATGCAAATGATGACGATGACACCAGCGGTGTTGCCTCGTTGCCCATTACTACTTCCAGCGCCATTTCATGTTTTAAGGATAATGATAGTGTCTCCATCAGAAGCACATCCTCGTCCTTTTCTATATACACAGTCCGGTCCCTGATCCTATCATGGACCGAGGAGCTCAAGGACTCGAGGCCATATAAACGCCTCTGGCGCCGTGGAGTTGGCTCGAGCTCTGACTCAGTTTTCTCCAAAGACAGCCGTGCTACTAAAGGAGACACCTGGTCAATGCTATCCGATATGAGCCTGGGAGATCTCTCCATCTCTGAAATCTCAGTGCTTGAGCTTCCTATTTCTCTGTCGGATTTATATGACCCAATCCCATACCAGGTCCAGCAATCGACTAGGAAGAAGCAAGCCCGTCGGGTGGTCAAGTGGAGTTCCCGTGGAAGGCTACATAGAGCAATACGTGAGGGCAATATATTTACATTCCGAACATTGCTCAGTTTGGGTGCAGATCCCGATGAGGCAGATGCAGATAGTCCATTACTAGTTTATGCAGCCAGGAAATCTGTGGGGATTGCGTTTTGTGAGTTATTGTTGGATAAAGGTGCGCAAGTTGATACGAGGGACTCCAGTGGCCGCACGCCACTGTCGCATTCTACTGAATGCAGTACCTGCAAGTTGTTATTGGATCGAGGGGCTGCCATTGACGCTGCTGACTCTAGCGGACGCACACCGCTGTCCTATAGAAGAAACTACGATGTCTGCAGGCTGTTGTTGGATCGAGGCGCCGCGGTTGACGCTGCTGACACCAGCGGACGCACACCGCTGTGGCATAGCGCTGAACGCAGAAACTACGATGTCTGCATGCTATTGTTGGATCGAGGTGCTGCGGTTGACCCCACTGATTCCAATTGCCATACACTGCTGCTACATAGCATTAAACTCGGAGAATACGATGCCTGTAAGCTGTTGTTGGATCGAGGCGCTGCGGTTGACGCTGCTGACTCCAGCGGACGCACACCGCTGTCGCATAGCGCTAAACACTACGATGTCTGCATGCTGTTGTTGGATCGAGGTGCTGCGGTTGACGCTGCTGACTCCAGCGGGCGCACACCGCTGTCGCATAGCGCTGGGCGCAGAAACTACAATACATGCAAGCTGTTGTTGGATCGAGGCGCCGCGGTTGACGCTGCTGACTCCAGCGGACGCACACCGCTGTCGCATAGCGCTGAACGCAGAAACTACGATGTCTGCATGCTGTTGTTGGATCGAGGTGCTGCGGTTGACGCTGCTGACTCCAGCGGACGCACACCGCTGTCGCATTGCGCTAAATACGAAAACAGAATCCGCAAGCTGTTATTGGGTCGAGGTGCCGCGGTTGACTCTACTGATTCTAATGGCCACACAGCCCACAGGAGGGGCGAATCAAACCCTACATATCAGCTTCTGCTGTAGGCTAGTTGGTTAAACGAGTAAACGTACTTAGTTAGGCATAGGGAGTGGTATAGGGGTCACGTAACTATGATGCTCATGTTTCTATTCATTTCGGTTCTTCTGGGCAGGAGTAAATTCTCGCAAATAAGAACGGGTCTGTGTGTTGTAACCAGGTAACGTTTAAAGCCAGTTTTATTATTATACCCTTATTAGTAAAGATGTGATGAAGTCCTATTACCCTGATCTTTTGGATGGCCAAGTTTTTCAGCCCTATTTATCGGGCTTGGTGATGGCTGGAGTGGACAGCGAGGAGAGGAGAGGAGAAGGTGGGCATTGAAGTGTGAGGTGATTTGTGGTGTTTTTTTTCCTGTAGTTTGTATATATTCCTTTTTTTTATCTATATAGTTTAAGATATGTTTCCTGGTATTTAGGAGGAAAATATTTCTATTCATGTTTTGGTTCCGCTAAGTATCGCAAATGGCGTAAATGCTTGCGAATACGAAGGTAGGGCCTATGCGTGTTGCAGATGTGACTCCCGTATGTGAGGAACCTCCATTACCCTGAACTGCCCGTATATCCAAGTCTCTCTATTTATCTCGGCTTGGCGATGGCAGAGTAGGTAGGAGAGGATGATGAGAGGAGGAGAGCATTGACAATTCCCCTTTATGAGGTATTTGGAAACTTAGGACTTGGAGATTAGTAATTGAATGAAGTGCTATAGAAATTCAGAGCAGGCAATAACGTTAAAGCGAACTCTCTTGTCCACGTTTTATCTAACTAAGTACCTATAGTTGTATGTCACATAACAATGAAAAACACACCAAAAATGGTGAAAACTATCCCCCTCAGAAATTCATGTGAAATTTCAAATTCCATAGAGGCACTTTCCAATTTATAGTAACAATATGAAAATGCTTTTTAGGTTTTTTTTCCTAATTTAATATAGTATACTCCTGAGATGGGATATAGTCTACAAGGTTACCCCCATACAAATATGTAAATACTATAATAAAAGTCTCTGGACAGTAGTACTCTCGCAGCATTCGATAAACCACAGCTTATATAGAACGCTACTCATAGATATCATGCTATTCTTCCCTAGGCACTCATGCATGGCCAAGGTTTTCTTCAGCCAGAGTCGCTCTATTTGCCGGGCTTGGCGATGGCCAGAGTGGCATGGGCGTTGAGTGAGCTTTTTTAATGGTATGTATATGTTCTGGTCCATTGCGGAATTGTTAGGGCCGTTCCGGAATGGCATATATGTGCACTCTACTAGGCAATGTACAAAGGCAAATTGAGTGGAAACTGAGTCTGTTATTTTATACATAATTAAAGCTTAAAGCTTCGCATGTCCAAACCTCCACCTATTGAATTATACCTTCACCTTGCCCCAAACCTCCACCTATTCAATCATACCTCTGCTTGCTCCAAAACTCCGTATATCTTATTGAATTATACCTCTGCTTGCCCCAAACCTCCGCTTGCCCCAAACCTCCACTTGCTCTAAAACTCCACATATCCAAACCTCTGTTACGAGTTCGCACATAAGGGTGGTCTACGCAGAGGCGGAAACTGAAGCCGACAACCGCTAAGACTAAGGACGTGGATTGATTACCCATAGCAGGTCTAGCAATAGGCCCTCTAGACCTGCGGGTTAGAGAGACCGGCCGGAATAAGGAAGTGTGTGCCTGATCTAGCGAGGGCCTGAGGGCTGAGGTTAGGTCGTATCGACTTATGGTATGAACTGCTTCTTACGTAGGGATGGATATTGGTGGCTTTTAGCAAAAGTACTACGTTATCATATGGATGTCATGAGTAGGAGTTATCACCAGCAGGCTATATAAAAAGGCCTCTTGTATCTAGATAGAAAGGCCAGAACCCAAGCACTGTCTTGTTTGCCTGGTATCAGAATATACTCGCCCATACGTCATATCTTTGCTTGCTTGCTAAAGCTTATTTTTCTCACTGAGACCCTACCTATTCAGAAGGCCCAGACGTAAGGTCGAACTCGTAACACCCCTACAGTCTGTTCCTCATAACTTCCCCCTATTCAATTATACTTTCACTTGCCCCAAACCTCCATCTATTCAATTATACCTCCATATGCTTAAACTTCCACTTGTTCAATTAATCCATTGCTCAATACTTGGGCCGAATTAGAACATGAATGATGCCTTAAGCCAGTATGACAATGAGCAGTACATAAATGCCCTTCCTTTTTACATTGGCAGTGACGGTCTGCACATTGGCCTTTGCATTTGTAGCAAACTACAGATCTAGTAGACCCAAGGTATGCAACTTCATGAAAAGACTTTGGCTTTTGCATTTGCCAGTTTGATGGGATAGACTCAAGGTAATTTGGTCTAATACTAGAAGGAAGCTGCTCCAATTCTCTAGTAGGATAGTATTAATCCAATAACCCATACTCATAATATAGCTGATATCGGTTAGAATAAGGCTTGTAGACAACTCTATAGAAAATTTGGCGATGGTCGGTTAAAGCTCGATCAATATTAGGAATATGTAAGCTAACAAGATCACTAATTGTAAAGGTATCTATTTTGTACTGTTAAAGATATTGATTTACCATTTGCTTGCAAGTTATTGTAGTACGTTTGTGAACTTTTGCTAGTATAATATTGGTACTAGGAAGTTGAATTAGGGTAGATTGAGGTTTATCTTGATTATCTTCCTTATCTCTCTCTTGCTCATCATTACTATGACGAATGCTTCAATTGCATTGCGAGATGGAGCGAACCTAGGGGGTGAATTGATCCAGATCAATATCACTATTATCTTCTACCACTGACATTGTAGTAAGAGCGGAAATGTCGCAGTATGCTGGTAATGTTGCGATGTGCAGAGTATATTGCGTTAAGGAATATATTGTATTGAGGAGTATATTGCGTTGAGTATTAAAGATATAAAGAAAATTTTCACTAAGTAAAGGTTTCCATTCCATAATAAACTAGTCCGTTATAGAATCCAGTCCATTCCAGTATAGACCGGTCCATTCCGGTATAGACCGAATTCCGCAACGGACCAGAACATATATGTATAGGGGTTCATGCATGCGTTCTTGTTATACAGTATGTACAGCTAGGTGGCAAAAAGAATTGAACGCTGCATAAAAGGCCTGAACATGCAGCGCGTTTGATTCAGATTCAATGCATCAAGTCACGCCTATTATGTCTTAGGTTAATATCTTACTACGTAGTCACAATATCTATAGTAGGTACGGAGGTCCGACACAAAAGTCTTTTCCTCCTTCCTATTTGGGAATAATGGCTTGGCACTATATGCATGCATATCCTAAAATAAATATGCATAGTTTCTTGGCATATGCACAATATGGGTATATATGTATATTTTAACTATAAACAAAATCCACCTAATTCACACCCCCGTTGTTGGTTTTTTCCTTCCAGATCGATCCTTATGCTTGACATGCTCCAAGGTTAAGGGAGTTCCACGTTCCCACCCCCTCTTCTGTGCTTCATTGTGAATATTCCGAATGTGTCTTTGAGTAATTCCGGTTTGCTGCTGAATAACAGCAAGAGTTTCTCCAAGCGATCGCAAAATTACCGCCTGAGCATGAGTTATAATGTCAAACATTCTTAGGCGCTTGCGCAGATGTATGGAGCTGGTTGGCAGGACCCCTCTATGGAGGTGAGCTGGCCTGACCGGTTTGCTGGTGATGCAGGAATATTTGCATATGCAAGTTACTATGCAAATACGGCTCCATATGCATGCATATATACTGCCAAGCCATTATTCCCAAATAGGAAGGAGGAAAAGACTTTTGTGTCGGACCTCCGTACAGTCATATGAAAAAAGTCTTCTGCGGACAAGTGCGCAGCGCCAAGCTCGGCGTGGCAAGCTGCATATATCTAACCACGTCCAATGATTCCTGGATCTTTTTTGAAAGCACTATGCCATGTCGGGTGGTAGCTGTGATTAAGGCAGGTGGGTGGTATATAAAATATTAGGGATTTCCTTTTTATATTCATGTTTCATGTATACATACAGCTAGGTGGCAAAAAAAACTGAACGCTGCATAAAAGGCCTGAGCATGCAGCGCACTTGATTCAGATTCAATGCATCAAATCGCGCCTATTACGTCTTTGGTGAATGTCTTACCACGTGGTCAGGAGGTATGTTCTATTACTTATGATCTCCTGGTCGTCCATTCCGAATATCTATATCCTCTACCATTTTGTTAGTGTTAAGTCACGCTGATATGGCCCAACCTTATCCCTCAAATTCCCTGGAACCCTCTACAGATGCCTCCTCTACAAATGTTCCTCCCCTAGATACTCCTCCTCTGCAAGCACTAAGCAAGAAAAAACAGCTCTCTGGCTTTGAGAAAGGAAAGATTGTTTTTGCCTATGAATAAGGATGGAGTTACTAACAAATTGCAGACTACATGGGTCGATCAAAAGGCGCCATACATGGCTTCATCAAGTGCTATATTGAGCGTGGGACCCATGAGATATTGGAGAGTCTCTACAGCTCAATGCCTCACCCTGTAGCGGCTGTTATTAAGGCATTTGTGGCATGCTTATGCAGGGTACGAAACTTTTTGCCACCTAGCTGTATATAGCTCCAATACTGCATACTGTATCTGTGCGCGGCTAAGCCTAAAATATGCGCGCTAAATGTAAGACGTGCATACGACTTGCATAAGGCCGTTTAGTTTCTTTTGCCACCTAGCTGTATGTTTATGGAATATATGATATGCATGCAATTTGAGCCGTGGCCTTGATGCTGCGCGCTTGTCCGCAGAAGACTTTTTTCATGTGACTGTATGTTCTATTACTTATAATCTCCTGGTCATCCGTTATGAATATCTATATCCTCTACGGCTTTGTTGATGTTAAGTCACGTTGATATGGCCCAACTTTGTCCCTGAAATTCCCTCGAACCCTTTACAGATGCCTCCTCTACAGATGTTCCTCCCCTAGATACCCCTCCTCTGCAAGCACCTAGCAAGCAAAAACAGCTTTCTGACTTTGATAAAGGACAGATTGTTTTTACCTATGAACAAGCTGGATGGAGCTACCAACAAATTGCAGACTATATGGGTCAATCAAAAGGCACCATATATACTATACCTTCATTAAGCGCTATAATGATCGTGCGACCCATGAGAATCAGAAGTCAACAGGATGCCCGAACAAAATTTCGGAAGATACTGAAAAAGCAATCCTTAACTTAATTGAAGGAGATCGTTCTATTGCAAAGATGACTCTGATGCAAATTCTAGAATTGAATAATATCCATCCATGAACCTTAGACCACATGCTTCGAGGAAAAGGTATTCGGAAATGGATAGCAAAGAAGTGGCCAAAACTCCTACCACGATATACAAGCGTAAGATTGGCATGGGCATTTGAGAGAAAGGACTGGACTCTTGATCATTAGAAAAAATTTATTTAGTCAGATAAATGCAGTGTAGAACAGAGTAAAGGGGGGGGTGCTAAGTGGGTTTGGCGGAAGGAGGGGGAGGATCCCTTTGCAGCAAATGTAGTTAATCCATGTAGGTCTGTATCAAACTTGAAGTTTACCGAAAATTTAATATATTCTCTTACTAACATAGATTTATACTATAGGAAATCTCATGATATATCTGTTATGGTATGGGGATGTTTTTATGGATCAACATTAGGATATCTATGGACCTTGGAAAATGGACGAAATAATGCCATTAAATATGTTGAGATCTTGACACACGTCCTTCCTGATGTTCGTCTAGAGTTGAGTGAAACTCTGGGCATTGACGATCCAATTTTCATGCAAGACAACTCATCGATTCATACCTCCAAACTTGCATGCCAGTAGTTCAAAGACAATGACTGGGTAGTTGCTGACCACTCTGCCTGCTCTCCTGACCTGAATCTAATTGAACATATTTAGGCATACATGAAGCGTCAACTTCATAAAAGGTTTCCTGATCTGATGAAGATGACTGGAGGCCCTACAGTAGTGAAGGAAGCACTAGCAGATGCATTGCAAGAGGTTTGGAAGGATATTCCAGAGTCGCTATTGGAGAGTCTCTACAGCTCTATGCCTCGGCATGTAGCGGCTGTGATTAAGGCAGAGGGTTGGTATACAAAGTACTAGATCCGTAGCATTTATATATGTATATTACGCTGGATCTAGATAGCTCCAATACTACATAGCTTATATGTGCGCGGCTAAGCCTAAAATATACGCGCTAAATGTAAGACTTGCATACGGCTTGCATAAGGCCGTTCAATTCTTTTTGCCACCTAGCTGTACCCTTGTAGTTTACATTATGAGAACCCGATTACCCTGAACCGCCCGAATGTCTGAGGGCTTTTTAAGCCGAGAGCCGCCTGTTCAAAGGAGGGTAATGACTCCCGAGGTTTTGGACTCAGGACTCAGCGCACAGTTTGCCCACAATGCTATTGTCCTTCAAGTAGCCTCAGCCTCGCGGCCCTAACAGTAATCTAGGCAACCAGAACAGGGATGTTAACGCCTGCCAGCACTGGCCGTCGACATTATGAATGCTTAGTATCCGCAATGACGAGCCTACCTCAGTGATTACTGCTATATTGGACGACCAAAACCAGCCATCTTTTGTGCGGTTCACCTTCGCATTCGGAATAGCAAAGAAAATGCTCCTTGGTTGATCCGGACAATAGCAGACAGGCAAGACTGATCTACGTAGTAGAAGACCGGTCGACCACCCCTTCAACCACCCCGAATATATTAGGCTTAGCCAGCTCCCGTACCAGTGCACGTGGGGTATTGTGGGCTTCACAATTCTACAGCCAGGATATTTTGTATGGAATTACCCCCTGTCAAGCCTCAGCAGTCTGGTCTGGTATATACTAGTATCTGGTATAGCTAATGAAAAATTTAGTAAGGACAAAATCATAAGAGGGCCGTCCATAATAATCAAGTTTTCCGATTCAAGGCGCCCCAGTATAGGAAAGAGCAACTGTAGTCTGGTGGTAACCTTTACACTTCCGCAATCGCCTCCGGATGTCCGATCCACTATCAATAGCCGCTTCAGTCGTTGGCCTGGCGGCAACCTCCGCCAAGATCGCGGGTATCGCCAAACAGCTCTACAGCTCGGCAAGAGATGCGCCAGCCTCTATCAAGCGCATTAGCGAGGAGATGGACCAGCTGCATCTTATTTTTGGTCAGGTGCAAATGCTGCTGGAGGGCCATGCACAGAAAACACTCAGTAGGCGCGGGTTGACGCTGCTTCCACTCCATCATCTAATGACCATTTTGAGTGGTTGTGTCCTGGTCCATTCAAGCCTGGATAAGAAGCTCAGTAAGGTTGCTGGGCTGGCGCAAGATGGAGGCGCTACCACAAGGTCTGCGGGTTTGGGAGCTCGAGTGCAATGGGCCCTTTGGGGGGAAGCGGAGGCCGGGGAGATTCTTGTGGAACTGGAACGGCATAAGTCAAGCTTACACATGATGTTGACGATTATTCAAGGGTAAGCACTGCTGTCACTGGATTTACGGCTGTTATTCTACCGTTAGCGGGGGGCCAATAGCGTCATAGAAGTATCTAACTTAGAGAGATTTTTAGTAATTCTATGAAGGAGGCCAACCAATCTATGGAGGAGCAGCTTGCCACTCTACATAAAGAAGTCGAAAAGATATCAGATAAAATCTCAGAGACACACAGCGATGTAGCAGCACAGCTCCGCGAGCTTATCAGCAGGCGTCATGATGCAAATGATGACGATGACACCAGTGGTGTTGCCTCGTTGCCCATTACTACTTCTAGCACCATTTCATGTTTTAAGGATAATGATAGTGTCTCCATCAGAAGCACATCCTCGTCCTTTTCCATATACACAGTCCGGTCCCTGATCCCATCATGGACCGAGGAGCTCAAGAACTCGAGGCCATATAAACGCCTCTGGCGCCGTGGAGTTGGCTCGAGCTCTGACTCAGTTTTCTCCAAAGACAGCCGTGCTACTAAAGGAGACACCTGGTCAATGCTATCCGATATGAGCCTGGGAGATCTCTCCATCTCTGAAATCTCAGTGCTTGAGCTTCCTATTTCTCTGTCGGATTTATATGACCCAATCCCATACCAGGTCCAGCAATCGACTAGGAAGAAGCAAGCCCGTCGGGTGGTCAAGTGGAGTTCCCGTGGAAGGCTACATAGAGCAATACGTGAGGGCAATATATTTACATTCCGAACATTGCTCAGTCTGGGTGCAGATCCCGATGAGGTATATGCAGGTCCCGATGAGGTAGATGCAGGTAGTCCATTGCTAGTTTATGCAGCCAGGGAATCTGTGGGGATTGCGTTTTGTGAGTTATTGTTGGATAGAGGTGCGCAAGTTGATACGAGGGACTCCAGTGGCCGCACGCCACTGTCGCATTCCACTGAATGCAGTACCTGCAAGTTGTTATTGGATCGAGGGGCTGCCGTTGACGCTGCTGACTCCAGCAGACGCACACCGCTGTCGCATAGCGTTGAACACGGAAACTACGATGTCTGCGAGCTGTTGTTGAATGGAGGCGCCGCGGTTGACAAGGCTGACTCCTGCGGATGCACACCGCTGTCTCTTGGCGTTAAACACAGAAACTACAATGTCTGCGAGCTGTTATTGGATCGAGGCGCCGCGGTTGACGCTGCTGACTCCAGCGGACGCACACCGCTGTCGCATAGCGCTGAACGCGGAAACTACAATATCTGCAACCTGCTATTGGATCGAGGCGCCGCGGTTGACGCTGCTGACTCCTGCGGATGCACACCGCTGTCGCATAGCGCTGAACACGGAAACTACGATATCTGCAAGCTGTTGTTGGATCGAGGCGCTGCGGTTGACGCTGCCTACTCCAGCGGACGCACACTGCTGTCGCATAGCGCTGAACACGGAAACTACGATATCTGCAAGCTGTTGTTGGATCGAGGCGCTGCGGTTGACGCTGCTGACTCCAGCGGACGCACACCGCTGTCGTATTCTATATCCTGGTACGACATATGCGAGCTGTTATTGGATCGAGGCGCCGCGGTTGACGCTGCTGACTCCAGCGGACGCACACCGCTGTCGTATAGCGCTAAACACGGAAACTACGATATCTGCAAGCTGTTGTTGGATCGAGGCGCTGCGGTTGACGCTGCTGACTCCAGCGGACGCACACTGCTGTCGTATTCTACATCCTGGTGGCGTCGTAAAGACATATGCGAGCTGTTATTGGATCGAGGCGCCGCGGTTGACGCTGCTGACTCCAGCGGACGCACACCGCTGTCGCATAGCGCTAAACACGGAAACTACGATATCTGCAAGCTGTTGTTGGATCGAGGCGCTGCGGTTGACGCTGCTGACTCCAGCGGACGCACACTGCTGTCGTATTCTACATCCTGGTGGCGTCGTAAAGACATATGCGAGCTGTTATTGGATCGAGGCGCCGCGGTTGACGCTGCTGACTCCAGCGGACGCACACCGCTGTCGCATAGCGCTGAACGCGGAAACTACGATATCTGCAAGCTGTTGTTGGATCGAGGCGCCGTGGTTGACGCTGCTGACTCCAGCGGACGCACACCGCTGTCGCATAGCGCTGAACACGTAAACTACGATATCTGCAAGCTGTTTTTGGATCGAGGCGCTGCGGTTGACGCTGCTGACTCCAGCGGACGCACACCGCTGTCGCATTGCGCTAAATACGAAAACTACAGAATCCGCAAGCTGTTATTGGGTCGAGGTGCCGCGGCTGACTCTACTGATTCCAATGGCCACACAGCCCACAGGAGGGGCGAATCAAACCCTACATATCAGCTTCTGCTGTAGGCTAGTCGGTTAAACGAGTAAACGTACTTAGCTAGGCATAGGGAGTGGTATAGGGGTCACGTAACTATGATGCTCATGTTTCTATTCATTTCGGTTCTTCTGGGCAGGAGTAAATTCTCGCAAATAAGAACGGGTCTGTGTGTTGTAGCCAGGTAACGTTTAAAGCCAGTTTTATTATTATACCCTTATCAGTAAAGATGTGATGAAGTCCTATTACCCTGATCTTTTGGATGGCTAAGTTTTTCAGCCCTATTTATCGGGCTTGGTGATGGCTGGAGTGGACAGCGAGGAGAGGAGAGGAGAAGGGCATAGACATTGAAGAGTGAGGTGAGTTGTGGTGTTTTTTCTTTCCTGTAGTTTGTATATATTACTTTTTTTTATTGGCAACGAAGTTGCCAATTTCTAGAAATTGAAACGAAGTGTACTATATTTTGTTTGTATAGGTAGACTCGAATTCCTTGGCATTGCCAAGAATTGTCAGATCGCGTGACCATGATTACGTAACCTGCTTGCTAAGTGAAGGTGTTAGCAACACGTGACCTTCTCACTCGTCCTAAATCCGTTGATTCTACTGAATTATATCAACCTCTTAACCGTCAACCCCTCAACTGTCAACCCCTCAACCGTCAACCTCTCAACCGTGAACCTCTCAACCGCATTATCAACCCCTAAACCGTTAACCCCTCAACCACATTATAAACTCCTACTTCAACTCCTACTACATTCGTTATACGACCCTTAAGGTTGTGCATACGAGTACTGAGTTCAAAAAAAAAAAAAAAAACTTCTACTACATTCATGGATCCTATTTGCTGTGCTCGCTGCTATCGTAACTATAATCCAGAACTATAGACGTTGACTCAGGATGGCATACGTATGAAGACCTGCAACACGTGTAGGAGCAAAAGGATTGTCAAGATAACAGTGAGAACTCTGTATAGTATCTGTAGTATAGCAGTTTAACTGATTAATATCCTATTATAACGAAAGCGAGAAGAGCAGTTAAGGGCGGAGCATGGTACTGATTCCCATATGTCAGCAATACAAGGGCAGAGGGGGCAAAATACTCGGAGGTCAAGCTCCCCGTGGACGGAGTCTTTTACCCAAGAGGTCCCCACATGGTAGAGTAGCTTCTATAGATAACTAGCATCGAAATCAGCGTCGGAGCCGAGTACAGAGTGGGGTATGGAGCCGGGCATAGAACCGGGCACCTTCTCCAAACATTGGTTCCCTTCCGCCTTCCCGATCTTCTTCTCCTCCCCGCCTTTCTCACCAACAACTATATATAAAGCATTTGGAAGACTTCAGCAAGTCTATGGAAGACCTTTAAATAGCTAAGTGTTCAATATGTGAGGAGAGTGGAGTTGGAACAAAAGTTTGATAGAAGATATACGGATATGCGAGCGCTGTGATCGTGAACGGTCTGCACTATCCTGAAGAGGTACCTATAAATTCTCAGCTGGAAATGATAATCTCCAAGTGAGATACCGCCTGAACTGGCTGTCTTAGGAATACCAAGTCCTATGGAGGCTATGATGGGTTCAATTCCCAGGTGATTCAATTAGTTTTTGTTCTTATTCCTAGGGATCGCTGCCATATCAGGCCTACGCGGGCCTCCGTTACCTTGTCTATATAGTTTAAGATATGTTTCTTAGTATTTAGGAGGAAAATATTTCTATTCATGTTTTGGCTCCGCTGAGCATCGCAAATGGCGTACGGAGTAAATGCTTGCGAATACGAAGGTAGGGCCTGTGCATGTTGCAGCCAGGTGTGACTCCCGTATGTAAGGAACCTCTAGTACCCTGAACTGCCCGAATATTCAAGAGTCTCCCTATTTATCCCAGCTTGGCGATGGCAGAGTAAGTAGGAGAGGATGATAAGAGGAGGAGAGCATTGATAATTCCCCTTTATGAGGTATCTGGGAACTTAGGACTTGGAGATTAGTAATTGAATGAAGTGCTGTAGAAATTCAGAGTAGGCAATAATATTGAAGCAAACTCTCTTATCCATATTTTATGATATTTATCTGCAAAAAACAAAGTACCTATGTATAGCTATAGGTTATAATAATGATGAAAACTATCCCTTTAGGAATTTGTATGAAATTTCAAATTCCATTGAAGTACTTTCCAATTTATAGTAACAAAATGAAAATGCTTTTTAGGTTTTTTTTCCTAATTTAATATAGTATACTCTTGAGATAGGATATAGTCTACAAGGTTATCCCTATACAAATATGTAAATACTATAATAAAAGTCTCTGGACAGTAGTACTTTTGCAGCATTCGATAAACTACAGCTTATATAGAACGTTACTCATAGATATCATGCTATTCTTCCCTAGGCACTCATGCATGGCCAAGGTTTTCTTCAGCCAGAGTCGCTCTATTTGCCGGGCTTGGCGATGGCCAGAGTGGCATGGGCGTTGAAGAGTGAGCTTTTTAAATGGTATGTATATGTTCTGGTCCGTTGCGGAATTGTAGGGCCGTTCCGGAATGGCATATATGTGCACTCTACTAGGCAATGTACAAAGGCAAATTGAGTGGAAACTGAGTCTGTTATTTTATATATAATTAAAGCTTAAAGCTCTGCATGTCCAAACCTCCACCTATTGAATTATACCTTCACCTTGCCCCAAACCTCCACCTATTCAATCATACCTCCGCTTGCTCCAAAACTCCGTATATCTTATTGAATTATACCTCTGCTTGCCCCAAACCTCCACTTGCTCTAAAACTCCGCATATCCAAACCTCCCCCGGGCCCCTATTCAATTATACTTTCACTTGCCCCAAACCTCCATTTATTTAATTATACCTCCATATGCTTAAACTTCCACTTGTTCAATTAATCCATTGCTCAATACTTGGGCCGAATTAGAACATGAATGATGCCTTAAGCCAGTATGACAATGAGCAGTACATAAATGCCCTTCCTTTTTACATTGGCAGTGACGGTCTGCACATTGGCCCTTGCATTTGCAGCAAACTACAGATCTAGTAGACCCAAGGTGTGCAACTTCATGAAGAGACTTTGGCTTTTGCATTTGCCAGGTTGATGGGATAGACTCAAGGTAATTTGGTCTAATACTAGAAGGAAGCTGCTCCAATTCTCTAGTAGGATAGTATTAATCCAATAACCCATACTCATAATATAGCTGATGTCGGTTAGAATAAGGCTTGTAGACAACTCTATAGAAAATTTGGCGATGGTCGGTTGAAGCTCAATCAATATTAGGAATGTGTAAGCTAACAAGATCACTAATTGTAAAGGTATCTATTTTGTACTGTTGAAGATATCGATTTGCCATTTGCTTGCAAGCTATTGTAGTACGTTTGCGAACTTTTGCTAGTATAATATTGGTACTAGGAAGTTGAATTAGGGTAGATTAGGGTTTATCTTGATTATCTTCCTTATCTCTCTCTTGCTCATTATTACTATAACGAATGCTTCAATTGCACTGCGAGATGGAGCGAACCTAGGGGGGGAATTGATCCAGATCAATATCACTATTATCTTCTACCACTGACATTGTAGTAAGAGCGGAAATGTCGCAGTATACTGGTAATGTTGCTATAGGGGTTCATGCATGCGTTCTTGTTATACAGTATGTACCCTTGTAGTTTACGTTATGAGGACCCAATTACCCTGAACCGCCCGAATGTCTGAGGGCTTTTTAAGCCGAGAGCCGCCTGTTCAAAGGAGGGTAATGCCTCCCTCAGCGCACAGTTTGTCCACAATGCTATTGTCCTTCAAGTAACCTCAGCCTCGCGGCCCTAACAGTAATCTAGGCAACCACAACAGGGATGTTAACGCCTGCCAGCGCTGGCCGTCGACATTATGAACGCAATGACGAGCCTACCTCGGTGATTACTGCTATATTGGACGACCAAAATCAGCCATCTTTTGTGCGGTTCACCTTCGCATCCGGAATAACAAGTAAATGCTCTTTGGTTGATCCGGACAATAGCAGACAGGTAAGACTGATCTACGTAGTAGAAGACCGGTCGACCACCCCTTCAATTACCCCGAATATATAAGGCTTAGCCAGCTCCCGTACCAGTGCTATTGTGGGCTTCACAATCCTACAGCCAGGATATTTTTGTATGGGAATTACCCCCCTGTCAAGCCTCAGTAGTATGGTCTGGTATATACTAGTATCTGGTATAGCTAATGAATGTAAATTTAGTAAGGACAAAATCATAAGAGGGCCGTCCATAATAGTCAAGTTTTCCGATTCAAGGCGCCCCAGTATAAGAAAGAGCTACTGTAGTCTGGTAACCTTTACGCTTCCGCAATCACCTCCAAATGTCCGACCCAATATCAATAGCTGCTTCAGTCCTTGGCCTGGCTGCAACCTCCGCCAAGATCGCGGGTATCGCCAAACAGCTCTATAGCTCGGCAAGAGATACGCCTGCCTCTATTAAGCGCATTAGTGAAGAGATGGACCAGCTGCATCTTATTTTCGGTCAGGTGCAAATGCTGCTGGAGGGCCATGCACAGAAAACACTCAGTAGGCGCGGGTTGATGCTGCTTCCACTCCATCATCTAATGACCATTTTGAGTGGTTGTGTCTTGGTCCATTCAAGCCTGGATGAGAAGCTTGGTAAGGTTGCTGGGATGGCGCAAGAGGGAGGCGCTACCACCAGGTCTGCGGGTTTGGGAGCTCGAGTGCAATGGGCCCTTTGGGGGGAAGCGGAGGCCGGGGAAATTCTTGTGGAACTAGAACGGCATAAGTCAAGCTTGCATATAATGTTGACGATTATTCAATGGTAAGCACTGTTGCCACTGGATTTACTGCTGTTATTCTACCGTTAGCGGAACCCGAAGGCGTAACAGAAGTACCTAACTTAGAGAAATTTTCAGTAATTCTATGAAGGAGGCCAACCAATCCATGGAGGAGCAGCTTGCCACTCTACATAAAGAAGTCGAAAAGATATCAGATAAAATCTCAGAGGCACACAGCGATGTAGCAGTACAGCTCCGCGAGCTTATCAGCAGGCGTCATGATGTAAATGATGACGATGACACCAGTGATGTTGCCTCGTTGCCCATTACTACTTCCAGCACCATTTCATGTTTTAAGGATAATGATAGTGTCTCCATCAGAAGCACATCCTCGTCCTTTTCCATATACACAGTCCGGTCCCTGATCCCGTCATGGACCGAGGAGCTCAAGAACTCGAGGCCATATAAACGCCTCTGGCGCCGTGGAGTTGGCTCAAGCTCTGACTCAGTTTTCTCCAAAGACAGCCGTGCTACTAAAGGAGACACCTGGTCAATGCTGTCCGATATGAGCCTGGGAGATCTCTCGATCTCTAAAATCTCAGTGCTTGAGCTTCCTATTTCTCTGTCGGATTTATATGACCCAATCCCATACCAGGTCCAGCAATCGACTAGGAAGAAGCAAGCCCGTCGGGTAATCAAGTGGAGTTCCCATGGAAGGCTACATAGAGCAATACGTGAGGGCAATATATTTACATTTCGAACATTGCTCAATTTGGGTGCAGATCCCGATGAGGCAGATGCAGATAGTCCATTACTAGTTTATGCAGCCAGGGAATCTGTGGGGATTGCGTTTTGTGAGTTATTGTTGGATAAAGGTGCACAAGTTGATACGAGGGACTCCAGTGGCCGCACGCCACTGTCGCATTCTACTGAATGCAGGACCTGCAAGTTGTTATTGGATCGAGGGGCTGCCATTGACGCTGCTGACTCCAGCGGACGCACACCGCTGTCGCATAGCGCTGAACACGGAAACTACGATATCTGCAAGCTGTTGTTGGATCGAGACGCCGCGGTTGACACTGCTGACACCAGCGGACGCACACCGCTGTCGCATAGCGCTGAACGCAGAAACTACGATGTCTGCATGCTGTTGTTAGATCGAGGTGCTGCGGTTGACCCCACTGATTTCAATTGCCATACACTGCTGCTACATAGCGCTAAACTCGGAGAATACGATGCCTGTAAGCTGTGGTTGGATCGAGGTGCCGCGGTAGACGCCACTGATTCCAATTGCCGCCCACTGCTGCTGCATTTCGTTAGACACGGAAACTATGATGCCTGCAAGCTGGTATTAGATCGAGGCGCCGCGGTTAACGCTGCTGACTCCAGCGGATGCACACCGCTGTTGTATTCTACATCCTGGTACGGTCGTAAAGACATATGCGAGCTGTTATTGGATCGAGGCGCCGCGGCTGACGCTGCTGACTCCAGCGGACGCACACTGCTGTCGCATAGCGCTGAACACAGAAACTACAATATCTGCAAGCTGTTGTTGGATCGAGGCGCCGCGGTTGACGCTGCTGACTCCAGCGGACGCACACCGCTGTCGCATAGCGCTGAACACGGAAACTACGATATCTGCAAGCTGTTATTGGATCGAGGTGCTGCGGTGAACGCTGCTGACTCCAGCGGACGCACACTGCTGTCGCATAGCGCTGAACACAGAAACTACGATGTCTGCAAGCTGTTGTTAGATCTAGGCGCCGCGGTTGACGCTGCTGACTCCAGCGGACGCACACCACTGTCACATAGTGCTGAACACGGAAACTACGATATCTGCAAGCTGTTGTTGGATCGAGGCGCCGCGGTTGACGCTGCTGACTCCAGCGGACGCACACCGCTGTCGCTTGGCGTTAAACACAGAAACTACGATATCTGCAAGCTGTTGTTGGATCGAGGCGCCGCGGTTGACGCTGCTGACTCCAGCGGACGCACACTGCTGTCGTATTCTATATCTTGGTATGGTCGTAAAGACATATGCGAGCTGTTGTTGGATCGAGGCGCCGCGGTTGACGCTGCTGACTCCAGCGGACGCACACTGCTGTCGCTTAGCGCTGAACACGGAAACTACGATATCTGCAAGCTGTTGTTGGATCGAGGCGCCGCGGTTGACGCTGCTGACTCCAGCGGACGCACACTGCTGTCGTATTCTATATCTTGGTACGGTCGTAAAGACATATGCGAGCTGTTATTGGATCGAGGCGCCGCGGTTGACGCTGCTAACTCCAGCGGACGCACACCGCTGTCGCTTAGCGCTGAACACGGAAAGTACGATATCTGCAAGCTGTTGTTGGATCGAGGCGCTGCGGTTGACGCTGCTGACTCCAGCGGACGCACACCGCTGTCGTATTGCGCTAAATACGAAAACTACGGAATCTGCAAGCTGTTATTGGGTCGAGGTGCCGCGGCTGACTATACTGATTCCAATGGCCACACAGCCCACAGGAGGGGCGAATCAAACCCTACATATCAGCTTCTGCTGTAGGCTAGTTGGTTAAACGAGTAAACGTACTTAGTTAGGCATAGGGAGTGGTATAGGGGTCACGTAACTATGATGCTCATGTTTCTATTCATTTCGGTTCTTCTGGGCAGGAGTAAATTCTCGCAAATAAGAACGGGTCTGTGTGTTGTAACCAGGTAACGTTTAAAGCCAGTTTTATTATTATACCCTTATTAGTAAAGATGTGATGAAGTCCTATTACCCTGATCTTTTGGATGGCTAAGTTTTTCAGCCCTATTTATCGGGCTTGGTGATGGCTGGAGTGGACAGCGAGGAGAGGAGAGGAGAAGGGCATAGACATTGAAGAGTGAGGTGAGTTGTGGTGTTTTTTTTTCCTGTAGTTTGTATATATTCCTTTTTTTTTACCTATATAGTTTAAGATATGTTTCTTGGTATTTAGGAGGAAAATAGTTCTATTCATGTTTTGGCTCCGCTGAGCATCGCAAATAGCGTAAATGCTTGCGAATACGAAGGTAGGGCCTGTGCGTGTTGCAGCCAGGTGTGACTCCCGTATGTGAGGAACCTCTATTACCCTGAACTGTCCGAATATCCAAGAGCCTCCCTATCTATCCCGGCTTGGCGATGGCAGAGTAGGTAGGAGAGGATGATGAGAGGAGGAGAGCATTGATAATTCCCCTTTATGAGGTATTTGGGAACTTAGGACTTGGAGATTAGTAATTGAATGAAGTGCTGTAGAAATTTAGAATAGGCAATAACGTTGAAGAAAACTCCCTTATCCGCGTTTTATCTAACTAAGTATGTACCTATAGTTGTATGTTACATAACAATGAAAAACACACCAAAAATGGTGAAAACTATCCCCTCAGGAATTCGTGTGAAATTTCAAATTCTATTGAGGCGCTTTCCAATTTGTAGCAATAGAATGAAAATGCTTCTCAGGTATTTTTTTCTGATTTAATATAGTGTACTCCTGAGATCTAGGCAAGACGGGAGAGGAAGAGATAGTCTACAAGGTTGCTCCCATACAAATATGTAAATACTATAATAAAAGTCTCCGGACAGTAGTACTCTTGCAGCATTCGATAAGCCACAGCTTATATAGAACGCTACTCATAGATACAGTATCATGCTATTCTTCCCAAGGCACTCATGCATGGCCTGCGGTATATCTTTTACTCTGAAGATAGCCCATTGCCAAGTCTAGCATGGAGCATAATTCGTGCTGCGGATTATCTATGTCAGGAAGTATTTTTACCAATCTATATAAAATAGATTCGTTTTGGTTATAAAAGTACTTAGATTTATAGTTCTATGCCATAAGGCTTTGCCCTTTGGCGTTTTCACCCCAAAATATGCGAATTAAGTTCACCCAAAGCTCTAAAATTTAGTTTCTATCAAGAACTCGAAGCCCATGCTCTTTAAATGCACTACACTTGGGAAATGCCCTCGGTGAAAAATCCATTTTGAAGAGTAGGTTGCCTTGTACCTTTCCCATACTAATTTGTATGGCAACACTATATATCCATGCCAATGAAATACCAGTTCAAGAGTGGCTTTTTTTCTAGTATTTATTGATATCAGCAGAATTTATAGCGTTGTTGGTATTTAACACTTGCACCGAAAAGTAGCACTTTTGGTGTAAAAATGCGCCAAAAGGCGAAGACTAATGTCCTAGAACTATACATTATGCTTAGAATGGTCAAACTTCTGGGTGTTTGGAAAGAAAATGTTTCTATTCATGTTTTGGTTCTGCTCGGCACTTAGCTATATACGGTTCAAAAACCACTTTGTTTTGGCTATACACGGGAATCCTAATACCCTGAGCTGCTTGAGGTTAATTTTCATCAGCTTGGCAATACAGAGAGGTGATAGTACCCCATATGGGTAGTAGCAGGCTTGGTCTATATACATTGGTTCACCGGAAACACGGAGTCGCTTGCTCTCTTGCTCATTGTCGACATCATGATCTCGGGCCCCATCAGGTCATGATGCCTTCTCAGCTTCTGCCTACTTTTTGTTTTAGTTAAATGTGATTCTATACTACTAAACATCCTCCAGAGCAAGACTGGTACCTACTGAACCTGAACTATACCAAATCTTCCAAAGCCACCTAATATCCTTCGAATTTTCTAGCTATTCTCACGGAGAACGTGGCAATGCCGCTTTGAGATTTTAAGATCCAGAACCTGGTTCTCCAGAGGTAGGAGTACAGTTGACACGCCCAAAATGCTCTTGTCCTTCAGCTGATCTTAACAGGGATGTTCAGCTCTCAAACTATAGTGCTGGCCATCGACATATTAATTGACGAGACTACATCTATGATAACTACAAGGTTACTTTAAGCACTACATCTGTGATAACTTTAAGCTTGCAAAACTTCACAGACAGCCTCCTGAAGTCCGATCTAACTATCAACAATCGCTTCAGTTGTTGGCCTGGTTGCAACCTCCGCGAGAGATGCGCCCGCCTCCATCGAGCGCATTAGCGAAGAGATGGACCAGCTGCATCTAGGTGCAAATGCTGCTGGAGGGTCATGCACAGAAAACACTTAGTAGGCGCGGGTTGACCCTGCTTCCACTCCACCATCTAATGACCGTTTTGAGTGGTTGTGTCCTGGCCCATTCAGGTCTGGATGAGAAGCTCAGCAAGGTTGCTGGGCTGGCGCAAGAGGGAGGCGCTACCACCAGGTCTGCGGGTTTGGGTGCACGAGTGCAATGGGCCCTTTGGGGTGAGCGGAGGCCGGGGCAATTCTCATGGAACTATAACGACGATTTTGACAATTTTTCAATGGTAAATTGTTCTTTTATACATAATAACTCTATCGCATAGCGGGGCGAAGCCGTTCAAAGAAATTCCTGACAAGTGTAATATCTAGCAATTCTATGAAGGAGGCTTTACAGCAACTTGCCAGCCTACATGAACAAGTTCAGAAGATATCAGATAAAATCCCAGAGACACAGCGATGTAGCAGTATAGCTCCTCGAGCTTGTGTCATGGTGCAAATGATGATGATAACACCCAGTGGTGTTGCCTCGTCGTCCATTACTACTTCCAGCACCATTTCATGGTTCAAGGATATTGATAGTGTCTTCATTATAAGAACATCCTCGTCCTTTCCATACACTCGGTCCGGTCCCTGGCCCCATCATGGTATAAACGTCTCTGACGCCGTTGAATAAACTCGAGCTCTGGCTCAATCTTCTCCAAAGACAGCCGTGCTACTAAAGAGACACCTGGTCAATGCTGTCCGACATGAGCTTGGGAGATCTTTCCATCTCTGAAATCTCAGTGCTTGAGCTTCTTATTTCTCTGTCGGATTTATATGATCCAATCCCATACCAAGTACACCAATCGACTAGAAAAAAGCAAGCCCGTCGGGTGGTCAAGTGGAGTTCCCATGGAACTCTATATAGAGCAATACGTGAGGACAATATATCTCAGTTTGGGTGCAGATCCCGATGAGGCAGACCGGAATGGACTGGATTCCACAACGGACCAGAACATATACATTGCAAGCCATAGCGAGGTTTTTTTTGTTTTTTTTTAAAAAAAAACTATGAATACAAGCAGACGTCTATAGCAGCATATCATTGGGACTGGGAGTGGCTTAGAGATGTTATGATGTTTTGCTGTGAAGTCACGTGCACGGGGTAATCTATGAATTAATAAAAGTGGCGAGCTGACTTTATTTCGATCCAGACGTTACTATACTTATATAAATGAATAGTTCTGGTTGACACATAAATGGAGGCTGAAAATAGACTGCGATTGGTGTTTTCCGTCCATTTTTCCGAAGCTGGAGAGCAGATAGGTGACGCTCAAGGTTATGGAGGCCATGTTTTACCGCTATTGCAGTCCCATCTTCAACCTCAAATGCGAGATTTTGTATTTCTGGGTCCCATTGTCGTTGAACACATCTTCTGCTGCAATGCTTTTGGATGTATATATGCATTGAAGATTAAAACAACTGAAAATGCTCGTCCTCTGTCGCATCAACTTCCTGGTGATGGGGGGATTTAGCGTCTAGTCCTAGACTATGTATAGTAGATACTGGTAGGATTATGGTAGATGAGATACATACAGATAGATCCCCACAGTATATAGATCGATCATCATTACAGATTTGCATCTAGGGGCGCGCTATGCATGCTATTAAAGAGGCATGCCATTCTAACCATAGTCCCAAGCTCAGGCTAATGGAGAGTTTATGCTAATAGAATGAGAGGTTCCTGTAGGGTTTTATATGATCTGTGATTTATAGAGCGATTGCTACAATCTATCTTCTGACATTTAATAAACACAAGGCTGCAAAAATGCCACTTTTGTAATAAATTCGTATGGGAGCACCCATACACCTATGCCTCTCTCTCTCCCATCTTGCCCAGTCCCCTGCGAGTAATACTAACATTAAATTAGAGAAAAATATATGAGAAGCATTTTCAGTCGGTTGCCACATATTGGAAAGTACTTCAAGAGAGTCCAGTGTGCTCTAAAATTTTATATGAATTCCCAAGGAGGAAATTTCCGTATATTTTTTTCGTGCCAATCGTTGTTTTGACTGGTATATAAAAATTTGTATCAGATGCGAGTTCGCTTCAATATTATTACTACGGTGAATTTTCACGACTCCCTTACTTACTAAACTCCGGTCCCGAGTTCTCAAATACCTCATAAAGAGAAATAACATTTCTATCCTCCTCTTCTTTACTCCCCTCTTCTCTCCTCTCCTGCCCACTCCGCCATCGCCAATCCTGGATAAATAGGTCGACTCTTGGATAACAGGAAGTCCTTAGACATTCGAGCGGTTCAGGGTAATTGTATTAGGGGGGGTCCTCACATATACTTTTATGAATAAGGGCATATCAAAATCAAGGATGGGGCTACAACACACATGGCCCTCCCACTTCTTATTTGCGAGGACTTACGCCATTTATTTTCATGCTTAGAGGAGCCAAAGTATATAGGGAAAACAATTTCTTCTAAAATACCAAGAATAATATTTTAGAGTATGTACATAAAATGACAGAATATATACCGGTCCATTCCGGAATGGACTGGATTCCACAACGGACCAGTCCATTACGGAATGGAAACCTTTACTTAGTGAAAATTTTCTTCGCAACATCTTTAATGCAACATACTCCTCAACGCAATATACTCAACGCAATATACTCCTTAACGCAACATACTCCTCAACGCAACATACTCCTCAACGCAACATACTCCTTAATGCAACATACTCTGCACACCGCAACATACTCTGCACACCGCAACATTACCAGCATACTGCGACATTTCCGCTCTTACTACAATGTTAGTGGTAGAAGATAATAGTGATATTGATCTGGATCAATTTCACCCCCTAGGTTCCGCTCCATCTCACAGTGCAATTGAAGCATTCATCATAGTAATGATGAGCAAGAGAGAGATAAGGAAGATAATCAAGATAAACCTCAATCTACCCTAATTCAACTTCCTAGTACCAATATTATACTAGCAAAAGTTCGCAAACGTACTACAATAGCTTGCAAGCAAATGGCAAATCGATATCTTCAACAGTACAAAATAGATACCTTTACAATGGGTGATCTTGTTAGCTTACATATTCCTAATATTGATCGAGCTTCAACCGACCATTGCCAAATTTTCGGTAGAGTTGTCTACAAGCCTTATTCTAACCGACATCAGCTATATTATGAGTATGGGTTATTGGCTTAATATCACTCAAATGACATCACGGCCCCACTCATGTCGGCCCTCATAGCGGCCCCACTCATGTTGGCCCCACTCATGGGCCTACGTATGTATCATATCTAAGGCATACGTATGCTCTCTATTCATGTATATATATCTCCTGTATCTGCCTGACTTGACTCGATATCTTTATACATCAGAGCAAGTCTGTCAAGTCATTCAATACACTTGATATCTATCACTCATATCTATCGCACATATCTCTTCAGTCTTAGTGAAAAGTCTTCCTCACGGAACCTATTGATTCACGCTGCTATATCCTACTAGAGAATTGGAGTGGCTTCCTTCTAGTATTAGACCAACTTACCTTGAGTCTATCCCATCAACCTGGCAAATGCAAAAGCCAAAGTCTCTTCATGAAGTTGCACACCTTGGGTCTACTAGATCTGTAGTTTGCTGCAAATGCAAGGGCCAATGTGCAGACCGTCACTGCCAATGCAAAAAGGAAGGGCATTTATGTACTGCTCATTGTCATACTGGCTTAGGGCATCATTCATATTCTAATTTGGCCCAAGTATTGAGCAACGGATTAATTGAACAAGTGGAAGTTTAAGCATATGGAGGTATAATTGAATAGATGGAGGTTTGGGGCAAGTGAAAGTATAATTGAATAGGGGGAGGTTTGGATATGCGGAGTTTTAGAGCAAGTGGAGGTTTGGGGCAAGCGGAGGTTTGGGGCAAGTAGAGGTATAATTCAATAAGGGGAGGCTTAGATATACGGAGTTTTGGAGCAAGCGGAGGTATGATTGAATAGGTGGAGGTTTGGGGCAAGGTGAAGGTATAATTCAATAGGTGGAGGTTTGGACATGCGGAGCTTTAAGCTTTAATTATGTATAAAATACCAGACTCAGTTTCCACTCAATTTGCCTTTGTACATTGCCTAGTAGAGTGCACATATATGCCATTCCGGAACGGCCCTACAATTCCGCAACGGACCAGAATATATACAAACTACAGGGAAAAAAAACACCACAACTCACCTCACTCTTCAAAGTCTATGCCCTTCTCCTCTCCTCTCCTCGCTGCCCACTCCAGCCATCACCAAGCCCGATAAATAGGGCTGAAAAACTTAGCCATCCAAAAGATCAGGGTAATAGGACTTCATCACATCTTTACTAATAAGGGTATAATAATAAAACTGGCTTTAAACGTTACCTGGTTACAACACACAGACCCGTTCTTATTTGCGAGAATTTACTCCTGCCCAGAAGAACCGAAATGAATAGAAACATGAGCATCATAGTTACGTGGCCCCTATACCACTCCCTATGCCTAGCTAAGTACGTTTACTCGTTTAACCGACTAGCCTACAGCAGAAGCTGATATATAGGGTTTGATTCGCCCCTCCTGTGGGCTGTGTGGCCATTGGAATCAGTAGAGTCAGCCGCGGCACCTCGACCCAATAACAGCTTGCGGATTCTGTAGTTTTCGTATTTAGCGCAATGCAACAGCAGTGTGCGTCCGCTAGAGTCAGCAGCGTCAACCGCGGCGCCTCCATTCAACTAGTTCCACAGGAGGGGGTCGTGCAACCAGACTACCATTCAACAACAGCTCGCAGAGAGCGTAGTTTCCGCGTTCAGCGCTATGCGACAGCAGTGTGCGTCCGCTAGAGTCAGCAGCGTCAACCGCGGCGCCTCGACCTAACAACAGCTTGCAGACACCGTAGTTTCTGTGATCAGCGCAATGCGACAGCGGTGTGCGTCCGCTGGAGTCAGCAGCGTCAACCGCAGCGCCTCGATCTAACAACAGCTTGCAGACACCGTAGTTTCTGTGATCAGCGCAATGCGACAGCGGTGTGCGTCCGCTGGAGTCAGCAGCGTCAACCGCAGCGCCTCGATCCAACAACAGCTCGCAGACAGCGTAGTTTCCGCGTTCAGCGCTATGCGACAGCAGTGTGCGTCCGCTAGAGTCAGCAGCGTCAACCGCAGCGCCTCGATCCAAAAACAGCTTGCAGATATCGTAGTTTCCGTGTTCAGCGCTATGAGACAGCGGTGTGCGTCCGCTGGAGTCAGCAGCATCAACCGCGGCGCCTCGATCCAATAACAGCTCGAATATGTCTTTACGACCGTACCAGGATGTAGAATACGACAGCGGTGTGCGTCCGCTGGAGTCAGCAGCGTCAACCGCAGCGCCTCGATCCAACAACAGCTTGCAGATATCGTAGTTTTCGTGTTCAGCGCTAAGCGACAGTGGTGTGCGTCCGCTGGAGTCAGCAGCGTCAACCGCGGCGCCTCGATCCAACAACAGCTTGCAGATATCGTAGTTTCCGTGTTCAGCGCTATGCGACAGCGGTGTGCGTCCGCTGGAGTCAGCAGCGTCAACCGCGGTGCCTCGATCCAATAACAGCTCGCATATGTCTTTACGACCGTACCAGGATGTAGAATACGACAGCGGTGTGCGTCCGCTGGAGTCAGCAGCGTCAACTGCGGCGCCTCGATCCAACAACAGCTTGCAGATATCGTAGTTTCCGTGTTCAGCGCTATGCGACAGCGGTGTGCGTCCGCTGGAGTCAGCAGCGTCAACCGCGGCGCCTCGATCCAATAACAGCTCGCATATGTCTTTACGACCGTACCAGGATATAGAATACGACAGCGGTGTGCGTCCGCTGGAGTCAGCAGCGTCAACTGCGGCGCCTCGATCCAATAACAGCTCGCATATGTCTTTACGACCGTACCAGGATGTAGAATACAACAGCGGTGTGCGTCCGCTAGAGTCAGTAGCGTCAACCGCAGCGCCTCGATCCAACAACAGCTTGCAGATATCGTAGTTTCCGCGTTCAGCGCTATGCGACAGCGGTGTGCGTCCGCTGGAGTCAGCAGCGTCAACCGCGGCGCCTCGATCTAATAACAGCTCGCAGACATCGTAGTTTCTGTGTTCAGCGCTATGCGACAGCAGTGTGCGTCCGCTGGAGTAGGTAGCGTCAACCGCAGCGCCTCGATCCAACAACAGCTTGCAGATATCGTAGTTTCCGTGTTCAGCGCTATGCGACAGCGGTGTGCGTCCGCTGGAGTCAGCAGCGTCAACCGCGGCGCCTCGATCTAATAACAGCTCGCAGACATCGTAGTTTCCGTGTTCAACGCTATGCGACAGCGGTGTGCGTCCGCTGGAGTCAGCAGCGTCAACGGCAGCCCCTCGATCCAATAACAACTTGCAGGTACTGCATTCAGTGGAATGCGACAGTGGTGTGCGGCCACTGGGGTCCCTCGTATCAACTTGCGCACCTCTATCCAACAATAACTCACAAAACGCAATCCTCCCAGATTCCCTGGCTGCATAAACTAGTAATGGACTATCTGCATCTGCCTCATCGGGATCTGCACCCAAACTGAGCAATGTTCAGAATGTAAATATATTGCCCTCACGTATTGCTCTATGTAGCCTTCCACGGGAACTCCACTTGACCACCCGACGGGCTTGCTTCTTCCTAGTCGATTGCTGGACCTGGTATGGGATTGGGTCATATAAATCCGACAGAAAAATAGGAAGCTCAAGCACTGAGATTTCAGAGATAGAGAGATCTCCCAGGCTCATATCGGACAGCATTGACCAGGTGTCTCCTTTAGTAGCACGGCTATCTTTGGAGAAAACTGAGTCAGAGCTCAAACCAACTCCACGGCGCCAGAGGCGTTTATATGGCCTCGAGTCCTTAAGCTCCTCAGTCCATGATGGGATCAGGGACCGGACTGTGTATATGGAAAAGGACGAGGATGTGCTTCTGATGGAGACACTATCATTATCCTTAAAATATGAAATGGTGCTGGAAGTAGTAATGGGCAACGAGGAAATACCACTGGTGTCATCGTCATCATTTGTATCATGACGCCGGCTGATAAGCTCGCGGAGCTGTACTGCTACATCGCTGTGTGTCTCTGAGATTTTATCTGATATCTTTTCAACTTCTTTATGTAGAGTGGCAAGTTGCTCCTCCATAGATTGGTTGGCCTCCTTCATCGAATTACTGAAAATTTCTCTAAGTTAGGTACTTCTGTGACACCTTCGGGCTCCGCTAACGGTAGCGGTGACAGCAGTGCTTACCATTGAATAATCGTCAACATCATGTGCAAGCTTGACTTATGCCGTTCCAGTTCCACAAGAATCTCCCCGGCCTCCGCTTCCCCCCAAAGGGCCCATTGCACTCGAGCTCCCAAACCCGCAGACCTTGTGGTAGCGCCTCCCTTTTGCACCAGCCCAGCAACCTTGCTGAGCTTCTTATCCAGGCTTGAATGAACCAGGACACAACCACTCAAAATAGTCATTAGATGATGGAGTGGAAGCAGCATCAACCCGCGCCTACTGAGTGTTTTCTGTGCATGGCCCTCCAGCAGCATTTGCACCTGACCAAAAATAAGATGCAGCTGGTCCATCTCCTCGCTAATGCGCTTGATAGAGGCGGGCGCATCTCTTGCCGAGCTGTAGAGCTGTTTGGCGATACCCGCGATCTTGGCGGAGGTTGCAGCCAGGCCAACGACTGAAGCGGCTATTGATAGTAGATCGGGCATCCAGAGGCGATTGCGGAAGTGTAAAGGTTACCACCAGACTACAGTTGCTCTTTCCTATACTAGGGCGCCTTGAATTGGAAAACTTGATTATTATGGACGGCCCTCTTATGATTTTGTCCTTACTAAATTTACATTCATTAGCTATACCGGATACTAGTATATACCAGACCAGACTGCTGAGGCTTGACAGGGGGTAATTCCATACAAAATATCCTGGCTGTAGAATTGTGAAGCCCACAATACCCCACGTGCACTGGTACGGGAGCTGGCTAAGCCTAATATATCGGGGTGGTTGAAGGGGTGGTCGACCAGTCTTCTACTACGTAGATCAGTCTTGTCTGTCTGCTATTGTCCGGATCACCCAAGGAGCATTTACTTGTTATTCCGGATGCGAAGGTGAACCGCACAAAAGATGGCTGATTTTGGTCGTCCAATATAGCAGTAATCACCGAGGTAGGCTCGTCATTGCGGATTCTAAGCGTTCATAATGTCGACGGCCAGCGCTGGCAGGCGTTAACATCCCTGTTGTGGTTGCCTAGATTACTGTTAGGGCCGCGAGGCTGAGGTTACTTGAAGGACAATAGCATTGTAGGCAAACTGTGCGCTGAGTCCTGAGTCCAAAACCTCACGGGAGGCATTACCCTCCTTTGAACAGGCGGCTCTCGGCTTAAAAAGCACTCAGACATTCGGGTGGTTCAGGGTAATTGGGTCCTCACAATGTAAACTACAAGGGTACATACTGTATAACAAGAACGCATGCATGAACCCCTATATTTCTATTCATGTTTTAGTTCTGCTCGGCACTTAGCTCAAAAACCACTTTGTTTTGGCCATACACGGGAATCCTAATACCCTGAGCTGCTTGAATGTCTGAGGTTAATTTTCATCAGCTTGGCAATGCAGAGAGGTGATAGTACCCCATATGGGTAGTAGCAGGCTTGGTCTATACTATACATTGGTTCACCAGAAACACGGAGTCGCTTGCTCTCCTGCTCATTGTCGACATCATGATCTCGAGCTCCATCAGGTCATGATGCCTTCTCAGCTTCTGCCTACTTTTTGTTTTAGTTAAATGTGATTCTATACTAGTTACTAAGCATCCTCCAGAGCAAGACTGGCACCTATGAACCTGAACTATCCCCAAATCCTCCAAAGCCATCTAGTATCCTTCGAATTTTCTAGCTATCCTCACGGAGAACGTGGCAATGCCGCTGTGAGATTTTAAGATCCAGAACCTGGTTCTCCAGAGTTGGCCAAGAGTTCTAGGTAGGAGTACAGTTGACACGCCCAAAATGCTCTTGTCCTTCAGCTGATCTTAACAGGGATGTTCAGCTCTCAAACTATAGTGCTGGCCATCGACATAATTGACGAGACTACATCTGTGATAACTGCAAGGTTACTTTAAGCACTACATCTGTGATAACTTTAAGCTTGCAAAACTTCACAGACAGCCTCCTAAAGTCCGATCTAACTATCAACAATCGCTTCAGTCGTTGGCCTGGTTGCAACCTCCGCGAGAGATGCGCCCGCCTCCATCGGGCGCATTAGCGAGGAGATGGACCAGCTGCATCTTATTTTCGGTCAGGTGCAAATGCTGCTGGAGGGTCATGCACAGAAAACACTTAGTAGGCGCGGGTTGACCCTGCTTCCACTCCACCATCTAATGACCGTTTTGAGTGGTTGTGTCCTGGCCCATTCAGGTCTGGATGAGAAGCTCAGCAAGGTTGCTGGGCTGGCGCAAGAGGGAGGCGCTACCACCAGGTCTGCGGGTTTGGGTGCACGAGTGCAATGGGCCCTTTGGGGTGAGCGGAGGCCGGGGCAATTCTTATGGAACTATAACGACGATTTTGACAATTTTTCAATGGTATATTGTTCTTTTATACATAATAACTCTCTCACATAGCGGGGTGAAGCCGTTCAAAGAAATTCCTGACAAGTGTAACATCTAGCAATTCTATGAAGGAGGCTTTACAGCAACTTGCCAACCTACATGAACAAGTCGAGAAGATATCAGATAAAATCTCAGAGACACAGCGATGTAGCAGTATAGCTCCTCGAGCTTATCAGCTAGTGTCATAGTGCAAATGATGATAACACCCAGTGGTGTTGCCTCGTCGTCCATTACTACTTCCAGCACCATTTCATGTTTCAAGGATATTGATAGTGTCTTCATTATAAGAACATCCTCGTCCTTTCCATACACTCGGTCCGGTCCCTGGCCCCATCATGGTATAAACGTCTCTGACGCCGTTGAATTAACTCGAGCTCTGGCTCAATCTTCTCCAAAGACAGCCGTGCTACTAAAGGAGACACCTGGTCAATGCTGTCCGACATTAGCTTGGGAGATCTTTCCATCTCTGAAATCTCAGTGCTTGAGCTTCTTATTTCTCTGTCGGATTTATATAATCCAATCCCATACCAAGTACACCAATCGACTAGAAAAAAGCAAGCCCGTCGGGTGGTCAAGTGGAGTTCCCATGGAACTCTACATAGAGCAATACGTGAGGACAATATATCTCAGTTTGGGTGTAGATCCCGATGAGGTAGATACAGGTAATCCATTATGTAGGAATCTATGGGGATTGCGTTTTGTCGCACGCCACTGTCCTATTCTGCTGAATGTAGACTTGCAAGTTGTTACTAGATCGAGGGGCTGCAGTTGACGCTGCTAGCTCTAGCGGACGCATAGCGGAAACTACGATGTCTGCGAGCTGTTGTTCGGACTCACACCACTGTCGCATTGCATTGAACACGGAAACTACAGTATCTGCAAGCTGTTGTCGGATCGAGGCGCCGCGGTTGACGCTGCTGACTATGCCGCTGTCGCATTGCACTGAACACGGAAACTATAGTATTCGCAAGCTGTTGTTGGATCGAGGCGCTGTCGTTGACGCTGCTGTTGCATTGCGCCTGGCCGCGGAAACTACGATGTCTTCAAGCTGTTGTTCCATCGAGGCACCGCAGTTGGCTTTGCTGGTTCCAATGGCCGCAGGCCACCGTGGTATGTCTACAAGCCGGGTAATTAAGGTCATATATATCAGCTTTTGCTGAATGCTGGTCTGGTTAAGCGTAAACGTACGATAGCTAGGCATAGGGAGTGGTATAGGGGGTTCATTTGACCCATGATGTTCATGTTGCTATTCATATTTCTCTGGGCACGCAGATAGTGTAAATAAATTCTTGCTAATAGAATAGGTATGTGTAGCCGGTACCGTTTTATTCTTATACCCATATTAGTATAAGATGTGATGTAGTCTTATTACCCTGATTTCAGCCAGAGTCGCTCTATTTGCCGGGCTTGGCGATGGCCGGAGTGGCATGGGCGTTGAAGAGTGAGTTTTTTTTAATGGTATGTATATGTTCTGGTCCGTTCCGGGATTCCAGGCCATACCGGTATGGCCCAGGCCGTTCCAGGATTGCCCGGGCCATACCGGTATGGCCCCCCATACCGGTATGGACCGGGCCGTTGCGAGTTTGCCGGGCCGTTGCAGAATGAATATATGCGCACTCCAACAACAGTTCTACAATACTACAGCGACACTCTTATACTGCATATAGTAAATGCCAAATTCCAATATTGGGGTTATTTTATAGCGGCCTATTTAATTAAACCAAGAACAAAGGGATAACAACATCAAAATCAGTTTATTAAATCCTTAATATATTTGTATTACACCTTCAAACTCACATCAAACTAGCATTGACTCCAGCGACATATTCCACAAACCTACTCATGTACATGTCAGACTCCTCATATTATCTGATATTTAATCACTTGCGCTTATCCCTTTTATGTTGTTAAGTTACTTGCCCTTTGTTCTTTATTTTATTAGGTAACTAGTTATAACATAACTTTAATATTGGATATACTTCTATTAGGTATTTACTACATATGGTATTAGAGTTGTTGCTGTGGTATTGTAGAACCATTGTTGGTATTGTAGAAATTATACCCTATTGCTGTGACATTGAAAACCTTTGACCAAAGTTTTAATTCCGCAATGGCCTGGCTGGGCCGTTCTAGAATAGCATATACATTCACAGATTATATGCGCACTCCAAGCATATTAATGCAAGCAGATAATGCAAGTGATTAAACACCAATAAAGAGACAAATAGAACTTAGTTATGAGGAGTCCAACCTATGCGTAAGTAGCTAGACATTGTGAATTGTTGCTGCAACCACCAAGCATTGTGTAATTCCTCCTTCAACAGGAAGGTTCAGCAATTAATGGATTGATTAAGTAGAGGATTGAGCAAGCGAAGCAATTTTTTATACCCCTCATATTATTTAGTTACTTATGCTCTATCTCTTTATTCTTGTTTAATTAAGTAACTTGTTATAAAGTAACTGTAATATTGGATACACTACTATTTTGTATTTACTACGTGTGATATTGGAGTGTCGCTGTAGTATTGTAGAACCGTTGTGGTATTATAGAAGTCAACGTGGCATTGAAAACCTTTGACCAAAATTTTAATTCCGCAATGGCCTGGGCCGTTGCAGAATCCAGGCCCAGAACATATATATTCTGTCATTTTATGTACATACCCTAAAATATTATTCTTGGTATTTTAGAAGAAATTGTTTTCTCTATATACTTTGGCTCCTCTAAGCATGCAAATAAATGGCGTAAATCCTCGCAAATAAGAAGTGGGAGGACCATGTGTTGTAGCCCGGTACACCCTTGATTTTGTTATGCCCTTATTCATAAAGTATATGTGAGCCCCCCCCATACAATTACCCTGAACCGCTCGAATGTCTAAGGACTTCCTGTTATCCAAGAGTCGACCTATTTATCCAGGATTGGCGATGGCGGAGTGGACAGGAGAGAAGAGAAGAGGAGAGTAAAGAAGAGGAGGATAGAAATGTTATTTCTCTTTATGAGGTATTTGAGAACTCGGGGCCGGAGTTTAGTAAGGGAGTCGTGAAAATTCACCGTAGTAATAATATTGAAGCGAACTCGCATCTGATACAAATTTTTATATACCAGTGAAAAAAGAATACGAAAATTTTCCTCCTTGGGAATTCGTATAAAATTTTAGAGCACACTAGACTCTCTTGAAGTACTTTCCAATATATAGCAACCAGCTGAAAATACTTCTCACATTTTTTCTCTAATTTAATGTTAGTGTTACCCCTATGAGTCGCAGGGGACTGGGCAAGATGGGAGGAGAGGCATAGGTGCATGGGTGCTCCCATACGAATTTATTACAAAAGTGGCATTTTTGCAGCCTTGTGTTTATTAAATGTCAGAGGATAGATTGTAGTAATCACTCCATAAATCACAGATCATATAGAACCCTACAGTGAACCTCTCATTCTATTAGCATAAACTCTCCATTAGCCTGAGCTTGGGACTATGGTTAGAATGGCATGCCTCTTTAATAGCATGCATAGCGCGCCCTTGGATGCAAATCTGTAATGATGATCGATCTATATACTGTGGGGATCTGTATGTATCTCATCTACCATAATCCTGCCGGTATTTACTATGCATAGTCTAGGACTAGACGCTAAATCCCCCCATCGCCAGGAAGTTGATGCGACAGAGGACGAGCATTTCCAGTTGTTTTAATCTTCAATGCATAAATACATCCAAAAGCATTGCAGCAGAAGATGTGATGGGGTCCAGAAATACAAAGTCTCGCATTTGAGGTTGAAGATGGGACTATCATAGCGGTAAAACATGGCCTCCATAACCTTGAGCGTCACCTATCTGCTCTCCAGCTTCGGAAACATTTATGTGTAAACCAGGTTATTCATTTATATAAGTATAGTAGCGTCTGGATCGAAATAAAGTCAGCTCGCCACTTTTATTAATTTCACAGATTACCCCCGTGCACGTGATTTCACAGCAAAACATCATAACATCTCTAAGCCACTCCCAGTCCCGATGATATGCTGCTATAGACGTTTGTTTGTATCATAGATTTCTTTTTTTTTTTTAAAAAAAAAAAAAATTACTCGCCATGGCTTGCAATTCTAAAGGCATCTCATTTCCAAATCTAGCAACTTTGTATGAGTAGAGTTTTACACCTGTTCAACAATTTATATACCTCATGCTAGATACATGAACTGGGCGCGGGATATATGTAAGGATTATATCTCTAGATATGAATATCCACTCTATTGCGTGCTGGCGATTATCTATGTCAGGAAGTAGTTTTACCGATTTTTGAAATTTTCGTCTACGTACTTGATACAGTCTAGGATATATTTCTTGGTATTCGGGGAGAAAAAGTTTTCTATTAATGTTTTTGGCTCCGCTGGGTACACAGACGGCGTAAATGTTCGTGAATAAGAAGGGGCTCCATGCGTATTGTAGCCATGTAGGCACAAAAATTCAAGTAGTTATGCCAATATGCGGGAACTCTATTACCCTGAGCTGCTTGTCTGACGCGACGGTGGAGAGGGCTTGGTCAATACTACACTCTACATTGATCATCGGAGATATAGAGTCCTTTTCATTGTAACATCATGGTCTTGGGCATGTTGCTCTCCGCTTCCGCCTACCTTTTTTTGTTTTGTTATATGTGCTCCTATGTTATGTACACTACTACGTGCTCTCTAGAGCAAGGCGTTTTCCTACTGAGCTATCCGGGTATTCTCCAAAATCCTCCAAACCCCATCTAGTATGCTTCGAGATTTTAAGTATTTTCACATACGAGAGAAGAGCGTGGTGATGGAGATTTAGACTCAGGACCTGTGAGAGTTCAGGTTGTACATAACAAATGTTGCTGTCCCTAACAGGGATGTTCTAGCCAACAATTGGCCATCGGCATATTAATTAGTGTCAACCAAGCTATGTACTCTGTGATAACCGCAGGATTACTTATAGGCTTCCGAAGTTGCATAATTAACTTCCTGATGTCTGATCCAATATCAATAATGGCTTCAGTCATGGCCTGGTTGCAAGCTCGGCCAAGATTGCTACGGCTCCACAATAGATGCGCTCGCCTCCTCCAGGCGCATTAGCAAAGAGATGGACCAGCTGCATCTTATTTTGGTCAGGTGCGAATACTACTAGAAGGTCATGCATAGAAAAGACGCAGCAAAAGCCTTGCTTCTACTCCAACATCTAACGAGAATTTTGAGTGGTTGTGTTCTGGTCCATTCAAGCCTGGATGAGAAGCTCAGTAAGGTTGCTGGGCAGGCGCGCGAGGGAGGCGCTACCACCAGGTCCGGGTTTGGGAGCACTAGTGCAATGGACCCTTTGGGGGGAAGCGGAAGCTGGGGCAATTCTTGTGGAACTAGAACGCCATAATTCAATTACACATGATGTTGACGATTATTCAATGTGAGTGCCAGTGTACAACTGAGAAATTACTGAATCAAATTACTCTACCACATAGCAGAAGCCAAAGGCGTTCACAGAAGTACCTAGCTAGAAGTATATATTTTAGCAAAGGCTAACGAGGAGGCGTTACAGCAGCTTTCCAGCCTACATGAACAAGTTGAAAGATAGCAGATAAATCCTTGGAGTCATTTAATGAAGTAGCAGGACAACTTTGAGAGCTTATTGGCCCATGTTGTGATGCATATGATGACAATGACATCAATGGCATTACCAGTACTACTTCTAGCACATTTCAGTGATATTTATGGTGCCTCCATTGAATCCGGATTCTCGTCGTTGTCTATATACTCGGTCCGGTTCCTGATCCTATTATGGGCCGAGGAGCTCAAGGATTCGGGATTATAGAACGCCTTTGAGGCCACTCAAGCTCTTTCGACATTTTCTCTAGAGACAGCCGTCCTACTAATGGAGACACCTGGTCAACGCTATACGATGAGCTTGGGAGATCTTTCCATCTCTAAAATCTCAGTGCTTGAGATTCCTATTCTATCGGATTTGTATGATCCAATCCCATTCCAGGTGCAGCAATCGACTAGGAACAAAACGTGCCAATCGGGTGGTCAACTGGAGTTCCTGTGGAAGCCTACATAGAGCCAACGTGAGGGCAATATATTCACATTTCGAACATTGCTCAGTTTGGGTGCGGATTTCGAAGAGACAGATACAAGTGTTCCATTACTAGTTTATGCAGCCAGGGATGATTTTTGTAGGTTATTGTGGATAGAAGTTGCAAGCTGACATGAGGGACTCCAATGGCTGCACACCACTGTTCTATTTTGCTGAATGCAGGGACTACAATGCCTGTAAGTTGTTATTGGATCGAGGGGCTGTCGTTAACGCTGCTGACTCAAGCAGACGCACGCCGTTGTTGTATTCTACAAATTGGTGAGGTCATGAAGACATATGCGAGCTATTGTTGGTTCGAGGCGCTGCCATTGACGCTGCTGTCGCATTGCGCTGAGCATGAAAATTACTATAAATGCGAACTGGATCAAGGCGCGGTAGTTAACTCTACAAATTTCAATGGTGCACGCCGCTGACATATTATGCTGAGTTTTCTCGTCATGGCCTCCTCTGCTCGCTGCTGTTGAATAAAGGTGCAAAGACTGCCGCACCTGACCTCAAAGGCTGCATGCCACTATGGTATGCACATGAGTTGGAAGTTCTACGTATCAGGAATTGCTGAATGCTAGCCTTGCCAAACTCTGTAGCAGGGCGTAGGGAGTGTTAAAGGGTACACGATATCATGATGGGCAAGTTTCTATTCAAATTTCCGTTCGTCCAGGCATGCAAATGGTGTACATTCACGTAGACTAGGGGGGTCTGCATACTGTAACCAAATATAGTTCGAAATTCTGTCCTTTGTGCGAAACTCCCCCATTTACCCTGAACTCTGTGAATGTTCTATTCACCATAGCAGAGAGGAGAAGCATGGTTAATTTCTCTTATAAGAGCTTTTCTAAGAATCCAAGACCCAGCTGCCCGGGGATTCTAGTAAGCGGGGGTGTCCATGAAAAACAGAAAATAAAATTCAGGGTAATATACCTATCTCCCTTTATCACCCAACGTTTATCTGCCCACCAAACCACACGAATGACCGCAACTGCGACCGAGAGACACACACACACACACACACACACACACACACACACACACACACACACACACACACACACACACACATAGACACACCCCAATACCAAAATAAATTAAAATCAAATCTCACAAAAAAACTCCAAGCAGGGGGAGGGTGCATGAATAACTCCTGCTCTACCAGGCAACCTGAATGGTATATGCACCGCCGCGGATTCAGACAAGGGCGCTAAGCCGTGCCAGCACCGAGGGTGTAGTGGCGCGACTGGCCATGATAAATACAATGTCTAACCTGCAGGTATTAGAGATGCTTAGAGCTTTGCTGGAAAGTACACTGTATGCCTGCCACAGGGTAACTAACTACCTATATATCTTTTTGCACATCCTAAAGCATACAAATAATAATCCCATCTCAACTCAACTCAACTCAACTCCACTACCAACATCTCCCTCCCTCCCATGCTGAATAATGTGGGCTTATCGCTCTGCTAGCAAGTACGCTGTATGCTCATGATACCTACAGTGCATGGGCAAGGGTTTCTGGACAAGAGCACTGTTACACCAAAACGGATCTATTTGCAAAAAAATTTGGTGAATAGTTACTGATCATCTTCTACATCCAATAGAGTTGGAAGTGTATGTCTAGAGGTAGAACCTTAACATATAAGTATCTCGGCCTCTTAAGAAATTGCCAAGCCCTATATGATATTGACAATGGACTGCCCTTCAGAGTTGAATATTTATTGCAAGCTATGCTTGAGTGCATAAGATGAATGGAGTTCTGTATAAGCTGTTTGTGGAGTGATTTGCTACAATCTAAACTTACTTTTTGTTCAGCTAATATAGTCTGAAACTTACCTCTTGGTAGTTGGACTCATGCTAGGCACGCTGATCATACATGCCCGCGAATAAGAAGGATACGGTTTAAGACTAGGTACTTTTTGCGAGCTAGTCTGGTTTGATTTGGGATTGTAAAACCAACTACTGGTAATTCAGTGGACTTCTTTACCTCCATTGAGTTCGTGGAACCAGGGAAATTCGCAGGATGCTAGCTCCCGCTAGAGGCGTACAGAGGAAGTAAATGAATTCTGTTACCGGTATTCCAAATACCCGCTTTCGGAGGGTATCAACACGTATAGTTCTGTGCTACTATATCTATTTACCCAGATAGCAGCAATCCATAGCGTTGTTGATGTTGATACTCCACCAAAAAGTGGCACTTTTGGTGTGTAACGGTTAAAAACGGTCATACCGCAAAAAACATCATAATCCCCGTATGGGCAATATAGATGGACTTCACATTAGGTCATAGGGCGAACATAGGGGCAATTTCAGGACGATTTTTGCATATCATATCCAACAACCCTAAAGAACATAACAGGGGCTCGCTGTTGTTTGTTGGTCTCTGCCTAGCCGTCCTCGGCTATGCAAAAAGCTATCTAGATAAAAGTTTATTGCTACTCTATCTCTTCCTGAGGCCCCAGAAGTTGATGTAACTGCTCAAGAACGCATTGGACCTGAGACCTTAAGCCTCGCAGCGACCTTCTTTGCTCGTCAACGCTTTGCTTAATCCATCTTGCCTCTGCCAAAGAGGCTGCGATCTCCCCTCCAATAATCTCCGCAAGCTGTCTCACCTTTGTCTCCCTCAGTTTTCTGAACTCTCGGTGCTGTAATATCCTCATAGCCGACTTGCGTTGGGCAGCATCATTCCCCCAAGAGCATTTCCTTTTAAGAGGGATGAGAGGAGTGACATCTCCAAAGGTAGCGGGGTCCAAAGCAGCCGGAGAAATAGCCGTGGGATAGCTCTCTGAGTCGGGAACTGGCTTCGGGTCTGGTGACTACGGCACCGTATCAGCAACGCTTGTTTGAAGTGGGGAAAGCACTTACCACGGTCCTGCTACTTAGCTCCCTGTCACAGGCAGGTTGCTGCACTATAGGCTTGGGACACTCCGAGTCGAGAACTGACTTCGCTGCGTCGTCCGGTTCTGGAGACTGTGGACCACATCAGCAGAGCTTGTTTGGCAATGAGCAAACGCACATACCAAAAGCTCAACTGTAGGAGGATACCCCTCAGCATCCGATGATATTAGGTCAAATTCGGGAAAAGGCGGTAACTTTTTTCCAGGGGTACCTGGGCACTGGTCAAACTGTGGCTCTTGTACAGGGTTACCGCGCCTTCTCCGCTTCCTCCGCCTTCGGGCCTTATTTGGTGTGGTAACATGATTGACTGATCCATGGACTACTGATCCAGTGTTTTGAGTCGATGCGGCCTAAAAAAATTAGCTTCCAGCGACAACTCCCGATACAGAAAGGATGGCGGGACTCGCCACACGAGGTGGCTGTCCACTCGCCACGCTGAGGTGCATCAAGAGAATTGTGGTGGACTTGATACAGCGAGTGGCGGTCTGTCCAGGTGGTTACATATGTCTGGTTTCACACTCAAACATGTACATCAAGGTGAGGGCCTCGAGTTCAGCGAGCGGTCTGTGTCCAAGTAGTTGGTTACACATTCCCAGGTGGTTACACATGTCCAGGTGGCTACATCACGCCAACAAGGTGCATCAAAGTGAGGGCATGGTCCACTCACCCTTGTTTTAAGAGCATGACCTGCGCGCTTTTGTTGATATTTGTCCCACAGCGAGGGAAAGTACAAAATGTGTTGTAGGCACTCGAGCCATCTCCGATCAATTTCTTCATCACTGAGTAGAGGGGAAGTATTTTTCAGCACATGCGTTTTAAATCGTCCGAAATCGTAGGCTTTCTTTCCCGTTTGGAAGTATATAAGATCGTTGGTCATTGTGTCATGAGGAGGGGGAACTTCGGATGACATACTGGCAGATAGTACGGATATCGGGCGGGTAGTCTGGATACGATATCGGATGGGTTGTCTGTGGGCAGTGAGGGTAGTATGGTTGGGCGAGGGTTGGGTTTTTATAATGACAAGTCACGAACCAGCAGTGACGGGCACTCTGTCTCTACGAGGAGGGTTGTGCCAACCAGCTACGGGCGATGTGGATCAGTGGGGCTGTTGTGCCAACCTGACTACGGGCGATCCTGGTAGAGATCTAGATATAATTAAGTGGGGCTGCTGTGCCAACCAGACTAATTTAGTAGCAACCGATACACCTAGTTCTTTTAGCGTGGCCGGGGGACTTACCGTATTATCTCGAGAAATTCACTAGCGTCGGTGGCGCCTGCAATGTATCATCTAAACCTGTTGTAGCACAGATGCGCACGCCGTGCATAATCACAAAGTGTACGAGCGGTAGCGCAGTAGAGCAATTGTCACGGTAGATTATTGCATGTTGATATATGCAGTATGTACATAGTCGTCGATACCGGTACCAGTATTCTAACCATTCACAATGTGAATCCTTAGGTACACGATGATGTGTAGGAAACATCAGTACCTCTACCTTCTTTTCGCATGAATAGACTTGATATGTAGGACCTATAGACCGATAAACTCTTTCTTCTAAGGGCTTTGGCTTCGATCCTGGTCGTAGATTTGCTTTTTCTCGTGGTGTTGCAGGTATTCTCGCTTGGTACCAGGTAGATGTCGTGGGATATTAACATTGATACCGATACTGGCTGTAGAACGCGTACTTGCTCCATGCTTTCATACGCTCACGTTCCACTCTACTCTTATCATGAACCGTTACCATAGCACAAATCGTGCAGAATCTCCATACTTTTCTAGGTAGCGCTTCCTGATCACTGCATTGCAGGCGCCACCGATGCTAGTGAATTTCTCGAGATAATACGGTATTTACTTAGATAATGCGGACTAGTCTGGTTGAATGCGGGATCGTTCGCGAGAGGTCTGTGTGAAGCTTACCTAATGTCCCCTACACACATGTCAATCCTAGTGCAACTATTGCCTACGAGCGGCTTGTGCCAACCAGACTACGCTGTTCACTAACCTTTATGGTAATAAAATCCCGGTGGACATATCATACTACATAATCCTGGTAGAGACGCGCAACGCAGCTTGCAGCTCAACAGCTACCCGGGAAAACTGGTGAATAAGAGCCCTTGTCAATATCTTTTGATCTTCCCTTTAACGGTAGCAGCGTTACTACTTGTGGCAAGATAGGCAGACTTGGCTACACGATTGTGACTTACTTTACCGCTGTGTCACTGATTCTACTGTTGTGATTCACTTTTTGACAAGGGCTCTTATTCACCAGTTTTCCCGGGTACCCTTGATGATAATAAATCCTGCTGGACTTAGGTACACTGGCGGTACCACAGAATGAAGACCCCCAGTCGTCCTAATGTAATGCAATGCAGCCGCTGTCTTACAATTATAGTTGGCACAAGCCGCTCGTGCCAACCAGGCTAGTCTTACAACGCAATGCACACATATGTTGGCCAAATGAAATAGAAATATCATGAGTTACGGTAGGTACCAGTATTGAGCTTCAATTCTATCATGCATAGACAATGCCATCAGAGCAATCTACTATACGAGTCAGGCCCAGGCCCAGGCCTAAAGTCACTGCTTGACAGCCTCGAAGTCCGAATTCCCTGAACAATTGTGATCAATGCCGAGGGAAATGCCGAGGAAAACGCGGAAGTCCTATACTTGAGTTGTGGACTTTGAGCTTTATACGTGGGTGAAGACACAGTTTAATTAGTACCTAGGGGGGTTGCAAAACAAGAGGAAGTAATTGTAGCAAACTCAACTCAATCTAGAATGAGTATTGGCGCTCTATATAACTAGTTGTTATCCATGTTGCCTGTCCTTGTTGACCGGGAGTCTTCATTCTGAGATAATACAGTAGTCTGGCGGGCCGCCCCTTCTAGAGATGGGCATACACAAGTCTTGGTAAAACACCAGAATCACAGCCAAAGTGCGTTCTTAGACCCCTGCATAATGGCACTCATGAACTTGGGAGCGGCATTTGGATGGAGTTTGAACTTGATGTGAGCTTGCACCTCAGCTGCTCTGGTGAAGTCCTCTGAAAAGTTAGAGAAATGCGTTATTCCTCATACAGTTTAGCGCAGTCCGAGCGTTTATTTCAACCACTGTGCCTGCCAAAAACCTTTCACCTGGCTGACGAAAATATGCTCTTCTCTTAAATCTAAATTTGTTTCTATATGATTATCTAGCAAATCTGGTTTCTAACATATTTCCCATGAGGGTTACTTTTTTGGTTTGCTGTTTTACTAAGACTTGTGTCCACGGACAGTACGATCCGGTGTACTACAGCTATAACGGACGGCCAAAATCCAGCCCCTCCTGTCTAGTAGAGCAAGGGTACCTGCTATAGAAAATGACAGGTTTAAGCTTGGCATACATGAATAGCAATGTGCGGGGAAGCTCTGCACTTCCCAATTGCAATACTGGTATCAATTGTTGAAGGTTACAGGAAAGCGAAGAGCATTGAGTCACTGAGTACTTTGGTTTTATATCTTGAGACTCTACCGTGTTCTTCACCTCAACAACCAACTTCCGCGCCAGTCCTTGAATAGTTCCGATACTGTGGGGCATTTGCAAAGCCGATCAGCATACTAATCGCAAACAACAGACCCTCCATAAATAGCTAAACACAAATCAGGTGAATCTAGCAAAGCGAGCGAAGCAGGTGGACAGCATTGCATGTACCAAGAACAATTAGATTAGCACTGTCCGTTATAGCGAGAGAGAAATGCGTGGGGACAGGGGTGAGAAAGCCTTGTCCAGTACGGTATCATTACGGTATATGGCCGTTCAGTATTGCAAGGGATCCGCTATAGCGAGGTCTGTTATAGCAAGGGTTGACTGTAGTCTGACTATATAGTTAGGCTTCTAATTACGCGTTCATATTGCTCTTCTACCTCTCTATTCACTCGCATAGCTACCGTAAACTTGCTCCTATGCGTGGTCTTACTTTACAGTAAGCTTTGCTCTGGTTGCGCTCTAGTTTGGGTCGCTCTCAAATGGAAGCTCTACTCTGGTCTGTCCTCTTGCAGTATCAGCGATAAAGCATTCACAGCTGGTAAAGTAGTTGTGTTCCCAATGGTACATTGCCTAATATAGTATAATATTGGCTGTTCATATGCAGGATATCACGGGCTGTACCTATACGTGTATGATCTCACTACTGAAGTTATCACCAAAATCTATAGATTACAGCTACAGGTACTTGTGCCCTCATTAATTGCAATTAAGATGCAAAATAGTTAATCTCAAAAACTATAAGCACGATTGTTAAAAATGGCCTATAGTACCACAACGGAGTGAAGGTTATCCTGTCAAGCAACTCTATAGCCTGCACTCTGTTTGTAGAGTGAATGCTTGTTGCTCCTTATTAGCTTTCCCTTAGAGGCTCTATGCGCTTGCGCTTCTTTAGCTACTGTATATACTTCTACGATTAGGTATTCATACTCCGGTGTACTATAGGCTTCTAATTACGGGCTTCTATTGCTCTTCTACCTAGGGCTAGGCACCGTTCACTCCCATAGCTTTGCTCAGGCTGCGGGCTTGTTTCAGGGTAAGCCTTGCTCCGGCTGCGCACCAGGGTAGGCTCTCGAATTCAATTGCGCCTCACGTAAATACAGCCGCGGCTGTAGAAGCGTGTAAAGCCAAGTAAGAGCGTGTAGACAGCAATGGAATAATTAGTTGGAAGATTTGGGTTAGAAATGTCCAAGTGATACATGTTCCACTGAGCGAGTGGGCATTTCATATAAGTCCCGTGTTATTCCAAACGTTTTCTCTCATTAGACAACCTTGCACACTAGAGTAGATAGCCGAATAAGTACAGACTCAAAGGATAAAAGAACCGGACTGCTCGTGCAGGGTAAAGGACGGAACATTTAAGTACCTACTCTTGTAATGCCCATATGTGGGAAACTACCCAAAACTGCTGCAATGTTCTTTATTAGAGTGGCTTGTTTATTGATGACAGGTGATTGTGCAAGGTAATGGTGGGTATTGTACATTGATCCACCAGCGCTCTCTTATTGCCAGCTACATGATCCTATACTACTGTTCTCCACCTACTGAATGTCCTCCTATTGAACGTCCTCCTGCTGAACTATCTGAATATATTCCAAATCCTCCATACCTGGTATCCTTCGAATTTTCGTGCAATCCTCACATAGAAGTGGAGAGCGTGTCTGTGAGATTCTAAGACACAGCACTTGGCTCTCCAGAGTGGGTTGTGAGAGTTCAGTACGTACCGTTGACTCTTGCCCACCATTAACAGGGATGCTCAGCCCTCCATTTATAGCGCTGGCCGTCGACATATGAATTGACGAGGCAACCTCTATGATCTCTGTAAAGTTACGTTAAGCTTCAATAATCGCTTCAGTCGTTGGCCTGGTTGCAACCTCGCCAATATTGCCAAACAGCTCTATGGCTCTGCAAGAGATGCGCGCCCGCCTCCACCAAGCGCATTAGCGAAGAGAGGGACCAGCTGCTAGAAGGTCATGCACAGAAAAGACCCAGCAAAAGCCGGTAAATCTTGCTTCCACTTCATAACCTAATGTTGGCCCGTTCAAGTCTGGATGAGAAGCTCAGTAAGGTTGTTGGGCTGATGCAAGAAGTCAAGCCTGAACACGATGTTGACGATTATTCAATGGTAAGTCTTATAATACACTGAGTTCTTTGATGCATAATTACTCTACCGCATATCAGGAGCACAGAAGTACCTAACTAAGTGTAATTTCTAGCAATTCTATGAAGGAGACCAACCAGACTATGGAAGAGGCTTGCCAGCCTACATGAACAAGTTGAAAAGATATCAGATAAAATCTCGGAGACACAACAATGTAGCAGTACAGCTCCTAGAACTTATCAGCCAGCATCATGATGCAAATGATGTCAGTGATGTTTCCTCATCACCTGTTATCACTTCCAGCATCACTTCATATTTCAAGGATATTGATAGTGCCTCCATCAAAAGCACATCCTCACCCTTTTACATACACTCAGTTCAGTCCCTGATCCCTCATGGGATGAAGACCTCAAGAATTTTAGACCATATGAACATCTCTGGCGCCGTGAAGTTGGCTCAAGCTCTGGCACAGTTTTCTCCAAAAGGCAGCCGTGCTACAAAGGAGACACCTGGTCAATGCTGTCCGATATGAGCCTGGGAGATCTTTCCATCTCTGAAATCTCGGTGCTTGAGCTTCCTATTTCTCTGTCGGATTTATATGATCCATCCCATACCAAGTGCAGCAATCAACCAGGAACAAACAAGCCCGTTGGGTAGTCAAGTGGAGTTCCCGTGGAAGGCTACATAGAGCAATACGTGAGGGCAATATATTTTTATTCCGAACATTGCTCAGTTTGGGTGCGGATCCCGAGGAGACAGATGAGAATGGTCCATTACTGGTTTATGCAGCCAACAAGAATGGAGGGATTGAGTTTTGTAGGTTATTGTTGGATAGAGGTGTGCAAGTTGACACATGGCTTCACGCCACTGTCACATTCTGCGTCATACGGACATGAAGACATATGCGAACTATTGTTGGATCGAGGCGCTGCACTGCTGATTCCAGCGGACGCATGCTGCTGTCGCATAGCGCTAAACGCGGAAACTACGATGTCTGCAAGCTGTTGTCGGATCGAGGCGCTGCAGTTGACACTACTGACTCCAGCGGATGCATGCCGCTGTCGCATTGCGCTGAAGGCGGAAATTACGATGTCTGCAAGCTGTTGTTGGACCAAGGCGCCGCGGTTGACGTGCTGACTCCAGCAGGCGCACACCACTGTCGTATTCCCAATGCATCTATATCAGCAAGGTGTTGCTGCGGTTGACGTTGCTGATTCCAGCGGACGCACGCCGCTTTCGCATAGCGCTGAGCGTGGAAACTACTATGCCCGGAGGCTGTTATTATATCGAGATGCGGCGGTTAACTCTACAGATTCCAATGGCCGCGCGCCGCTGTCGTATTATGCTGAGTTTCATCGTTTTGAGCCTCTCTGCAAGCTGCCGTTGAACAAAGGTGCAATGGCTGACGCACCTGACCCCAAGGGCCGCACGCCACTGCGGTATGCACACAGGTTGGATTGTCAAGTTGTACATATCAACAATAGCTGCAATCTAGTCTAGTTCAACGCGGTAGCAAGGCATAGGGAGTGGAATAAAGGTTTACTCGCAAATCAGGAGGACCCCATGCAAATTATAGCTAGGCACAGTTCCCCGCCCCAAAAACACTTTTCTTCCTGCCCTTTATTAGTAGTACTTGCACAAAACTCTCCTTATTTACCCTGAGCTATGCGAATGTTTCTATTCATTAGGCTTGCCCATGGCGGGGAAAAGCATCATAAAAACTCCATTTGTGTGAATTTCTTTTTTGAGATCTTCGTTTTTAGGAGTTTTAGCAAGCACAGTAAGGGGTGGAGTGTGAAAAATAATAAAGAAATTCAGGGTAATGCATCTCTCACGAAAACCGCACGAAACGACCGCAGCTCAGACACACACACCTCTTCAAAGGAGGAGGGGGGCGGAAGAATAACTCCTGCTCCTGTTATATGAATTTCATCAGACAACTTGAGTGGTATGTATATGCGCTACCCTGGATCCGGATAAAGGCACGACCGGTATACGTTCCAGGACAAGGGATGTGGTAGCGCGACTGGCCATGATAAATCGCTGCTTGGCCGGCGGGTGTTAAAAGCTTTGTGGGTATGCCTGAGTGAGGGTAACTAGCTAGCTGACTGTATGTGCTCCAAGAAGTTGTACAGTGTGCTAGGAAAGCCCATTCCAGCTTAAACACAGATTGCAGAAAACAAAGGATATATTTTCGCACATATTGATGTATACAAATGTTTTATCTAAAAATTAATATTAAATATATTAAAAACCTATCTCAACTCAACTCAACTGTACCACTAATATAACTCTCCCTTCCATCCAACCTTCTCCCCTCCCTCCCCCCTCCCTACGCCACAAAATACAGATAACTAAATCCCACCCAACTGCCCAGCACCCCCACGGCACAATACGCACTCACCACCATCATCGGTACAAACTCCCACCTTCCCCCCCAAATCCACCCATGCACCCCACTCGCATAACCCACGACCCCCACCCCCAGGGCGATATATGCCCCGCCAAGCCTATCCAGCAGCCAAGCTCTCCTGCCGCTCGCCGCCGGGGCCAATCTATCAAACGTCGTCAAAAACACCAGCAGCCAAAGCGCCGTGTACACCACCTTCCCGGCCCACTCCTGTTCCGTAAACAACAGTGGAAACAAAGATACATGTCCCGCGACAGCTAGTGGTCTAAACGCCGTAAGGTACCTTCTATCTCTCAGTGCGAGAAGCGAGAACGGGAGGAGGATTAGCAGAATCGCTTTTTCGTGGACGTGCCACCCGAAAAGAAAAGATGCGTATGCGGAGAGGATTACTGCTGAGAGAAAGTTCGTTGGGGAAGGGGATGTGAAGAGGGGAAGGAGGGAGAGGAGTTGGAATGCGAGGGTGAGGAGGAAGGAGGTTCGTGGGTGGATGGGGGGGAGGACGGCAAAGGTGGTATCCCCAACGAGACCGCGGGTGGTGGAGTGTAGGGCGGTGGGATTGACAGGGAGGTTGAGTTTTGGTGCCACTATACCCAGGGGTTAGAAGGGTGTTCTATTTTTTCTGAGGTAAGGGTGGGGAGATACTGATGATCAATGCCCTATCTAAAAACGAGTATAACGCCCAAACATTCGGCGCCCAATACGCATGGCACAAGCCCCTACTAAACGGGAACAACCTCGCCAACAACTGCCCCCCTTGTCCCCAGTACACAAACGGCCCAAACGCCACCCCAGACACCCCCAGCACACTCCCACCCAGCTTTATCAAATTACCCCATTTGATATCAAAGATACTCTCCCCCAGACAATACGCACGGAGGAGGTAGACAAAGTACGCTGGCGCAAGGTAGAGGTATATATGCTTAAAGCATAGTAACAATGCGAACAAAATCCCCGAGAATAGTAGCTGCGTGGGGTGGTTCTTTGGATCCCGCGCGAGAACAAGGGAGAGCACGAGGATACCGTACAGGAAGCCGTTGTATTGGAAATGGATGTGGTCGATGATGAGGAGGCCGGGGGAGAAGAGGATTGAGAGTGCAGCGGCGTAGGAGGAGCGTTTTGCCGTTTCGGTTTCGGTTTGTATATATCTGGAATTTTTTTTTAGTAAGTGTCTCAGTATAGGGAAGGGGTGGGGGTAGTGCGGGTATACTTGTGCAAAGCGTAAACCAGCAGCAACTCCGTAAAAATCACAGACAGCCGTTGGAAGTAAACCGTCTGGATACTATCATATCCTAGATTCTCCACCTTGAGCATCTCCGGGTCAAAGTACCAGGCGACCTGTGAAAGGGCCCATTCGAACGCTGCAAAGAACGGGGGGTAGTCGAGCGTCCATTCTGAGGTTTTCTGTGAGCAGGATTGGTTAAAGCTTCACTATCGCGGGGAGATAGGGAGAGGCTACCTCGTAATACCACTCCTTCACGGGCAAGGAATGCGTTATAGCGAGCCAATTCCTGTGAACCTCAAAGTCGGTGGACTTGCTAGGAGCCAGCCCGGGCGTGTCAGCTACCGGCCCGAATCCACATCAAGAAATCTTATTTCGTCGTGCAGAATAAAAGGGCAGCGAGACTCACTATGCTGGGAAGAGGAGGAGTTTGAATGCTGTTGCGGCGACGGCGCATTCAAAGAGAGAGGGATTCATGGTGGTGGTGACCGCTCACATTTGGACACTGGACGGGGCTCAGGAGGCTACGGTACGGCTCTCACGTTGCGCGTGCAAACAGCGCCAAGACTACGCACACAGGGCAGACGGGGTCCTGCGGGGGAGAAGGAGAGATATCAACCCTCGATTAATTCTATAAAATGCAGGGACAGACACAGAAATTGTATTGAAATGTCAGCCCGCTGTCATTGTTGTCGCAGGGAATCAAAACGTGTGCAAAAAAAAAAATGTTGCATTCATGTTCTCCGCTCGGTATCCGCGATTGTTCTTTCATGCTCCAGAGTTCAACCCAACCTGTAGATGAAGTCCAGCCATCAGTGGACCCACCCCAGAATGGGGGCCGCTCAATCGTACCTCTCAATCAAATGGAGGCCAGAGGCGGTTTCCACCACGTGGCTCATCTCGCCAACCTTCAGCGCAAAGGCAGCATCCTCAAATTCCTTCTGCATCTCAGTCCTTCCGAAATACCCACTGTCGAGGTGCACAAGTTAGCACTACTCCAAAATTAGTAGGGTTCGGGGGGAGGTACAGATCGCCCCTCTTCCTTGCACTACTGCAATCTGATTCCTCCACAGCCAAATCCGCCAAACTAACAATGCCAGCGCGGATCTTCGCTTCGTAGCCCAAGATGATGGACATTGCCTCCTCCTTCGTTCGTGTAATCTCAGCCTGCCCACTCGTTAGTCCATCAGTTCACCACCCCCCGCTTCAGGGGCGGGGGGAAGGAAGGTTACGTGCCGTCTTCCAGGAACTAGGCCTCCTTGAGTCCTTGTGCTTCACAAGCAAATGTGCACATCGAATCTTGTCCGATGGGCCCGCCTGAGCCCGGATAGCCGAAGCAGAGAAATTCTGAGCCATGTATGCCTTGAGTTTGCTTTCGTCTGCGTCTTTGGGAGGATTCCACTGGGAGGCTTGGGTGGCGGTATTGTAGTAGTAGGGGAGAGACTTTGATTTAGAGAAGCGGACGATCCAGTTTGGGGGGAGGCCTGAGTCGGAGTCCTGTTTGTTTGGTGGCGGTGTCAGTGGTGGGACTGGGCGGGAACCTTGTGTGGTTATATAGGAGGGCAGTCTCGCAGAGAGGGTTCTAGGGCATAGGAGAGAGAGCGGCGTACCATAACGTGTGGTTTGCTCAAACAGAATCTCAGCTGTAAAAGTGTGTAAACCCGCGAAAGAACAGTGCGGTTTGTTCCTGGTATTTGATGCTGTGTGCGTTATGTATTGTTGCTGTGTCGCTTGCTGTCTAGTATTTATGGGGGGTAACCGCTGACCGGCCCTGTTCAAACGATCCAGCAGCCGGCCGGGGGCGGGGCGGGCAGGATGAAACAAAGCGGACGTGAAACATTTGGCGGATCCACACGGTACATCCTCCCCGACCAGATTAGAGCCCGTACATAAATACCACAGCGCACACTCCCGGTCCCTTTTGCTTCCACATGGGCGTTGACACCCCCTTCGAAAGCCAGCCCCCCTCTACCTCCCCTCCCCCCACCGAAGAAGGCCCCATCACCCAATGCCTCACGCACCTGCAAACCCCCTCCGACACCTCTCGCTTCGTCGGCCTCGCCATGCTCTCCTCCATCCTCAAGCACGCGAACATCGCAAACGACCGCACCATCCTACGCAAAGTCTGGGAAGTCATGCCCTACAGATTCCTCGACCGGCTCCTCAAATCCCGTACGTACCACCCCTCCTCGAGTTCCCCCCCTGGAGGTTATATGAAATCTCATCCGACCAACCGCAGCTAATCTGCGTGTGCAACAGGGCAATCGTCGAAAACCCCTGCGGACCAAGCGAAGGATATGGTGGAGTTGGCAGTCAATGTCATACACGCATTTGCATTACTACTCCCTGCCGCAGCAGACAACCTGGCGCTGGTAGATCGAGCCCCGAGGCTTATTGCGGCTTTACATGAGAGGTTTGCGCGTTCCCCGGGGCTGGCTGGGCTGGAAGGGTCACTGACGGACACAGCACAGCTCCGAGCAAACCAAGATAGTCATTCTCGAGACCCTTTCTGTTTATGCGACGAAGGAAAGGGGTGCAGAGACGATATTATCCTCCGAAATATCCCCATTACTCGATGCTGCGCCTAGCTATGATCAGGGGATGCAGGTGGTACTATACACTCTCGTCAATGGCAGCAAATCAGAAACCGGATTACCGCTGGTGATGAAGGCCCTTCCAGAGATACTACAGCGCTACAGCGAAGCCCTTCTAAAGGGTATCAGTGCCGAGAATTGCCCGCTTCGAGCCCGGCTCCTCTCCTTCTTCAGCGAGCTTCTTCCGCGGCTGCTATCACCCGTACGCTTAAACCCTTCCCCTTCATTCTTCCACGCCCACTTGCTTACCAAACATAGCTCCTCCCAACCTCCACCACCTGGGCCGAAAACATCTACACCTCCATCCGTCGAACCATAACCACCACCCACTCCCCCTCCGAGCGCACCCACTCCACCATCATCTCCGCGACCCTCCTCCAAAGCTACCCCCCCTCTCTCCTCTTCCACCCCCCACCAAAATCCGCCGCCACCCCAAAACCATTCACCCCATTCTTCGTCCGCCTCCTGCTAATCGACATCCGCTCCACAATCCCCTCCCTCATGGAACAACTCTCGTCCCCCACCTACCCCCAACTCTCCCACCGCCTCAGCTGCGGCTTTGACGTCCTCGCCTCCTTCATAGGGTATCTAGTCCAGCTCGACTCCCCCTTTGACGAAACCGAGCTCGACCCAGAAGCTCTCCTGAAATTCCGCTCAGAGATGGGCGAGACACTAAGTCTCACTATCGAGTTTCTCCGCGACAGATGGGATGCGAAATTCGCCGGGGCAAGCGGGTACGAAATGGATACTTCCATGGTCGATGATCGTGGAGAAGCAAAAGGAACCCTGCGAGGAGGAGGCCCACTGAATCTTGCGTGGGACGCAGCAGATATTGAAGGCGGGCTTGCTAGGGATCCGGTGGTGGTGTCGGCGATTAGAGCGCTGTCGTTATGGTTACGCGAGGACGATTCCCTGGCCAAGGAAGCTGGGGGGCTGATGGATGTGTTTTTGGGGCTGTGGAAACAAAGTCAAAACACCCCTGGGGCAGTAGATTATCGGCTCTGGCTTGTTTCTGCGCTGGAGGGAACGCTAGCGGAGAAGAATGGACGGGAGATGTTTAGGAAATTGGGGGGGTGGGAGTTGTTGTGGGGTGAGGTGAGAAATCTCTATCAATCCTCGGCGGCGGGGACGTGGCTGGAAATAGAAGTGGTGAAGCTGGCGATTGAGGAGGTGAGGGTGTTGCAAGAGTGGGTGGGCGGAAGCGAGTATCTTTCTATCCCGAATGCAGAGACAAAGGTGCAGGAGATGGTGAAGGTTGCGAGGGTTACAAGGCCCCTCCCGCAGATGGGGGAGGAGGCGGGTAGAGTGTGGCTGGGGCTGGATGTGGGTGTTGTTAGGCTGGCGGTGAGGTTGGTGAAGAAGCTGCCAAGGGATAGTTGGGTGTTGAAGCAGGGGGTGGAGGAGAGGGTCGGGAGGTTGACGAGGGAGTTGGGGGAGACTGTTCAGGAAAGGGGAATGGGATTGAAGGGAAGTGGGGAGGTGGGGAAGCAGGAGGAGGTGGTGTTTCTGTTGGCGGAGGTAATGGAGGAGTTGGGGTTGATTTGAGGAATCATGAATATGCTAATGGTAGTTTTGGGGGATTGCATGAATGAACAGGTATTTTCTAATATATATTAAAACTGGTCGGTGGACGAATATTATATGGGGAGTTGTAGTTGTTATTGCGGTCCGGAGTTAATTTCACATGTCTTATATGTATCAACAAGTGGATGTTGAACGAGCGGACAAAAATTACCAGTAGTTCGTAGGCGAGGAAATGCAAATCGTGATACGGGAGCCGTTTTTTTGGCCCAGTTTTAAAGACGACTTGTCTTGCCTATCTAAAATTTATATAACACGTTTCAGGGTAATCTGAATTACCGGTTTTGGCAAGACTACCGTTTTCGGTAGATACCTCCGCGAAATCAAAAATAGTTTGACATACGCTTCTAAACAATGCAAATGCAAATGCGCACAAATGAGCTGGCTAACTTACAGAAAAAAAAACAAGAGACGTTTCGCACAAAGAACCGCCGGAATGGTAAGTAGCAGCACAAAAAAAAAAACAGAAAACCAAACACATGGCAAGGAAAACCACAAACTGTTGAACTTTTAAACCTTGAGTACTCAGCAGGATTAAAGAAAATAAAACAATCTCAAACACCAAAACAAATAAAACCATAGATAAAGATTAACCAACCCCCTCGTCCCTCTCACACTCTACTGCCCCGTCTCCACCACCTCCTGCAGCCACTGTCTCAACGCCCCGGCCAACACCCCCGGCAACTCCCTAACATCCTTCACCACCAAATAATATGCAAACGGAAACGTATCCAAATACCTCTCCATAACCAACTTATCCCCCTCAAATCTAACTTTATTCATATCCAAAATACTGCCATCCCTCAGCGCGTCCACAACCACAAACACCACCATAACTTTCTGTTCCATCGCCTTTCTGACAAGTCGTTGTAGTAGATGATGATCTTCGTAGACACCATCCGAGACGATAAGTTGTAATTGCCACAGCTCACCACCGGAGGTAGCGGGAGCGGATACCCGGGCAGAATTGAATAGGGCTAGGGAGGTCTCCAACAATGCACGGACATTGGTCTTTTGTTGGTTGAAGTTGAATGATTCCATCACCCTCACTCCACTTTCCGCTGTAAACGGTTTATCAAACGGATGTACGACCTCCGTCCCTTCTCCAAACCTCACAATCCCAATCTGCCCCACCTCCAACATCCCCATCGCCTTCGCAACCAGCGTCACCGTCTCAAATGCCAACTCCACACACCCCTCCGTCTCCGCCATCGATTTCGAGTCATCTAGCGCAATCATAATCTGATACTGTCTCTTACTAGGCTTTGTCCTCCTCATCCAAATTTTATCCTTCTTGTACTGGGACGCAATATACGGAATAATTCGTTTCATATTTAGCCGTTTCCCCGTGCGAAAGTCGCCGCGCATTTTTGTCGCAAAAGTCGGTTCTAGGATCAGGCGGAGCTGCTCGGTAAGGCCTTGCGAGAGGGTTCGTGTGGAGTTTTCGTATTTTTGCCAGAGGGCCCGGGCTTCGTTATGTGACCGGGCGCCGCTGTTAGGGCGGAGGGCGGAGGATTGTAGGGTGTGCAGTTGCTCGGGAGTTATATCTTCGAATTCGTCGTCATCAAGCGCCATGAGGTCTGTGTCGAGTTGCTTTTGTTGGCGGGAAGTGTCCCGAGACCCGATCATGGCGCCTGCATAGCTGGTTTGAATGTCATTGCCATCCCGCTCGAGAGCACTCTTATCATCAGGTTTGACTGTATCATTGCCCCTGTCCTCTGCAGAGGGCTCGTGAGAATCTTTCATTGTCTCATCCTCCTCAAAGTTTTTGGGCAGTTTGTCTGTGTCTGGGACGTCAATCGCCATGGAGTCGTCCACGGAGTGAGCTTGGTCTTGGGTTGTGGAGCCCATGGCTTGCGTGTCTGCTGCCGCGTCTTCGTCTGGGAGATGCTCGAATTCTAGATTATCCAGATCCTGCATAAATGGAATATTAGCAATCGAAGGTTCAGGGTAACGGAATAAGTTCAGGATGTACCATCTCATCGACCTGCTCCTGCTCGTTCTCCTTCTCCGCATCCAAGATTTCTTTCTGTTGCCTATGCCACTTCTCCAAAATATCCCCGACTTTCCTAAATGAGCTTCTCTCCACACTCTGTTGCTCTTCTTGCTGCTCTTCTTGCTGCTCTTGCTCCTTCTGCCTAGATTTATCTGGCTTGGCACCTTGTTGCCCCCCCGCTTGTTCATCAGATTGATGCTCGCTCTTGCTTTGGCCTTGATTTCCTTGTTCCTCGCGATGCTCACCAGTATCCTGGCGGGTAGAAGTGGCTTTGTTGTCTTGCTGCTTCTCTGAACCGTCTTCGATGCTCTGGACTTGACTGGGAGCGGTTTCCTTGGCGGATTTGGCTTCTTCGGATGTATTTTTGAGGAGGTTTTCTTCCATTGGCCCGTGCTCTCTGGGGGGATCTTCGTCCTGAGCACCTTCGCTACTTTTCTCGCCCTCCTCCTCACCATCTTTCCCTTCACCAATAGCCATCTCGTCAATCGATTTACTTTCATCACTCTTATCCTCCTCTTCATTCACTTGCGCTTCAGGGAACTCCTCCGGTTCCTTCTTTCCACCCTCATCGTCCTCCATATTTTCTTCTACATCCGGCAAATCATCCATATCCATTCCATCTTGATCCTCTCCCATCTCCTCCTTCTCACCCTGGTCGAGATTCATATCCTCTGGTAAGTCCAGTGTATCCACTTCGGGAATATGCTGATCCGCCACACCAATATCATCCTTCCTCACCTCATCATGTTCATCTGCCGGTGCTTCTTCCTCTTCCTCTTCCTCTCCTTCCTCTCTTTCGTTTCCTTCCTTCCCTTCATACTGCTCCTTCCCCTCCTTCCCATTCTCCTTCTTTGCTTCCATGTCGTCCTTTGGTTTATTTCCCTTTGTATCACCCTCCTGTTCTTTTGAATCTTCGCCACCCTTTTCATCCCATAGCTTTTCATTAACAGCAGTAGGGTCAAGCTCATCAACCTCCCCAGTTTCCCCGTCAAACTCATTCTTCTCGTTCTCTTTCTCATCGCCTTCGTGATCGTCATCTGCATTTTCTTTCTCTTGCATATCCCCCATCTGACCCTCCATTTCTTCGTCAATGTTAACTGCGTCTTTTTCATCTTCAATCTTCTTATCGTCTTGTTCTTTACTCTTCTCCTGCGCAACCTCGCTGAGATCTTCATCCGCGCCAACATCCTTGCTGATATCTTCCATCCCCTCGCCTTCACCCAACCCAGTTCCTGACTCAACCTTACCAGAATCACCCTTCTCCTCGGGCTTTTCTTGCGGCGAGCAGAACCCTTTGGAACCAATAGTTGCGGCAGCATTACCGAAAATGTACGTCATCTTGCATGTCCCTCGGTGGAGGGAAGCAAGCCGGCATATCACCTCGTGACAGGTAACCTGGTATTGCTCAATGATGGGGGAATAAGCCGCGAACATAGCCCGAGCTACCTGTGAAACTTTCTCTGTGTAAGGCTGGAGTGAGACAAGGAGAGACATGCTCTCCTGTATTCTGCGGGTAATGTCTCTAATGTGAAGAGCCTTGATGGAGGAGATGACTGCAGTTTGGTACTTCAGGAGCCAGCCCTGGTCGTCTTCTGTCGCGGGGTAGGTGGCGTTAACGGCGTTTAGGAGCTGGAGAGCGACGAAGATGGCGTCGCAGAGGTCTTGGAGGGATTTATCTAGGTCCTTCAGTGTTGTGGTTCCGGCTGATGCGGCGTCGCTTGTATTGGTAACGGGTGTCACGGTGGCCAGCCATGGGAGGACCTGTGCGGTGAGGTACTTGATATCTGGATACTCCACTCCCACTGCCGTCAAACTCTGCCTGAATCGGTCGATGGTAGATACTGCAATCTCCATGAGTTGTTTTGTAGTATTGGCCCATAGTCCTTTGTAGAGTGGTTTGTTAGCAGAGAATTGCCTATCAACATCCCAAGCAATCCCCCTCCACTCAGTAAACTGTTTAAGCTCGTCTGCCATCTGCACCCCCCGGAACTCCATGTGCGCCTTTAGGACATCTAGCACGTAGTCAAAGATCCTTGGTAACCACTTGAATATCCTCCTAACGGTCTTATACCTAACCTCATTCGTAATTTCACTTCCATATAACCTTGCCTCTTTACCCTCTGCAAAGCACGACCCCACAGCATTATAAGCCTCTAGCATATAATTCAATCCAGAAAACTCTAGCGAGGACCTAGAAATCTCATCTCGCTGCTGAATCGCCAAATGTGCAAGGTGCTCAATGAATCCAATACTCCTCAGTACCTCTGTGCTAGATAAATCCACGGAATGGTTTTGCGCTGCCCTGCGCACACGAGGTAGTCCCTCGAGAGCACGGTTGAAGTACTTTGTTGCAGCAGTGGTGTCAACAATCTTTTCCGTACCGAGAGCCAGAGTTGCAGCGAATATCTTTTCTAGTGATTCTTGCTTTGCTAGTAAGGCACTGCTAAGATTGGATTTCAGGCCCATTAAGCGTAATGCTTTGAGCGCGTCGGTGTAAGCAACACGCTTTCTATTCTTTAGATGCTTGACTTCATCTTTGTTCTCGTCTGTTAATACTGATGGAGTGAGGGACTGGAATTCTTCAATGGACGATGCGGCGTGGGACGTAAATGCATTGATGATATCTGCAGCGTCTGTGAGATTTGGATTAAGTGCAGAAATGCGCTGTATAAATTTGACTGAACCAGCAATGTCGAGGAGACGCTTGGGGCGGTCATTCCAGGTATCAATTGCGGCTGCACATATCGTCTGAGCAGAATCGAAATGGGGTGAAATAATAACATCCATCATAGTTAAAGGCGTAGATTCAATGCTCTCCAATGCTTTCTCTGGCATGCTGCCTTGGAGTATAGGTAGAACCGGCTCTCCCAGAGTTGCACGATATCGACGTACAATCTTGTACAGCTTATAGTGTGAGCGGCATGCACTTTCCCTAAGGGCAACGATGTTGGTATCTTTCCAGCTCGCTAGTAAGATGACTTCGTTAATTTCCTTCTCGGCCTTCTTCCTTGCTTCTAGTATCCTCTCAGTAAATATAGCAGTATACTCCGTGTAATAACAGACCAAGTTCCCAATAGCCCCGGAGAGGTGATGCTGTCCATCAAGAAACTGACTGACATGTTTCTGGAAAACTCTGAGGAGGCGCAACCGGGCTTTAAACTGACCGAAGGTTGAGTTCTGAACGAAGGTGCTCAGGATTTTCGTCAAGTTGCTGATATGCACATCCAAGGATTTCCCAGATTCCATGAGCTGCGAAGGGTTCGCAATGATGCTCTCATAGAGGAAAAACCACCAAGAGTCCGCTTCGAATTGGCATCTCTCATCCTCAGTATCAAACAGGCTCGGCCATGCTTGCAATTCCAATCTTCTCCACGAGATTGTCAATTGAGTCAATGCATCGAAGTGCTCCGCAAGGGAGTACTGTTTGCTGGCAACTCCTTGCCATTCATGCAACACATTGTGAAGTTTTTCAACGTAGATGAGAAACTTTGCGACCGGAGTCGTGTTTGGAAGGTTCATTACTTGCTGGCAAACACCAAGGGCATCCTGGAGGGTGACATTCTCGGGCCAGGTTTCGATAAGTTGCAAGATTCTATAGTGAAGTTTGTCCATAACCGTCACCAGCTTCTGTGCCTGTTCTAGATTTTCATTCCTATAAAAGTTGTATTTGTTGACAGCGGATTTGTGGCCAAATAGCCACTGCTCAGAGTCTTTGAGAGTATGTATTTGTGCAGGTAGGAGGAGTTCAAGTTCCGACGGAGACAAATAACTGTTTATGGTGCCTCCCTTAAGGAATTTCACGCACAGGGAGACTCCACGTAGTACAAGTTGCTTGAAGTTAAGCTCGAATTTCTCCTCGGGAAGCAGCATAGAAGTGTGGCATTTCGCTAGTTCCACCGCCAGCTCGCTGTGGTTTTGGTTTCTCGATTTCTCTCGTTCAGCTGCTTCCTCGCTATTCTCCTCTTCTTCACTATAGTCTGGGAACATCTCCTTGATCTCCGCTTCGTCATCGCCTTCTTCTGCTCCTCTATATCTATAGGTAGACGTATTTACACGGGCTTCCTCCTGTTCCTTTATGGATGCAATCTTCCAGTTGCGATAGAGGGTATGAAGAATGTTACTTATGGCAGTAACGGCAGTTTTATCTAACTGTATTGGTCCTTCCACCCAACTTTGAGTTGCTAGACTCCACAATCCATGAATTAGCTGATCATGTGGTGCAGATTTGTTGATTTCCGTGTTTCTCGATGCCCAGGTGAGAATATCGGTCGGTGTGAGCAAGAATTTGCTGAGTTCGAAGGATGTATTGCACGTGCCAACATCCATAGCTGCCATAGAGAACCCTAGCTTCAAAGAGTACAAGAACCCAATTAGAGGATCAATAATGTCTTTATATAAAGGGTATTTTCTTTGCAGACGCTCAATCATCTGTTCCAAATTTTTCTGAAGTAGCTGTTCCTCTTCTTTATATCCCTCCGTGCGCTGAAGTATTGATGTCAGAACCCTATCCTGCGATTTCCCAGAAATTGCCCTCAGAAGTATCGCAAAGTCGCCCTGGAGATGACCCATCTGCGATTCGACAGGGCGAGCGATTAGTGAATTTGGTGGCTCCTCTCCTAGGCTTTCCAATCTCAGCTTTAGCTGCTCAATGATTGGATTAGAATCCTGTCCTGTGAACTGGAGTTCGAATTCCCGATTGGCCTCAATCTTCTCCTTGAGCTCGGATTTCCTCCGCAGAAAACGCTCACGCTTGACAATCGACTTCATAGCAGGGTCAAGAGGACAGTTAGGTACATAGAGCTTTAGACAACCCTGCGCGTAGTGTATCCACGCCGTACCAGCATTCTGAACTGCTTCCCTCACAGATGCTACAGACTTGGTTACTAATTCAACTGCCCGAAGGAGATCAACACCTAAAACGGCATCAAGCTGTTCATTTCCAGTCCATGCCAGCGACTTCTTGATTTCTAAGATTGTTGGGATAATAGCCTTGCTTTGTAGAGCAGATTTGAGGCGTAGGAGATTTTCCTTAACAGTAACGAACTGCTCATTGCTATAAAGCGATTTGTGTGCATCAACGACCCCTTCGATGTTGGATAATAGCAGCACCTTGAGGCTCAATATATGGTCTTGTGACACATCTTTGTTAAGGGTGACGAGCTGTCGCCCCAAAGCACTGATCTCAGACTGCAGAGAGGGCAGTTGCTCAATTGTACCTTGTACTACGCTCTGGTGTGTATTTAATAAGTCGAGGCCATAGCCACCACTAAAGAATTGTCCTGATCGGTTATTTGTTTCGACAGACTTTGGGTATGTCCACACATCCTGCAGGATCGGGGGGAATGCAAAGTTAAGCCGGAGGCTGCCTTCTTGGTACCAGAGAAGACTGGTTGTGGGCCGGCCTGCGAAATGGGTGATGACTGCAACATTGCCATCGAGAGCACGAATCTGGGGTGAGATAGATGCGAGAAGGTCTCGGCATTTCAATAAGTGGTTGAATTGTGCCCTGAAAAATGATGCTTGGGTCTTCGTTTGCCTGGTTTCCTTCCTTTTCTCAACCTCAGAGATATGACTATCTAGCTCCTGAATGGGATTAGTCGCAGTACTCGATGATTGGTTCCTAGTAACTTACATCAATGAGGGTATTGGGACTCGAGCTGGAAAGAAGGTTGATAGCTAATGCCTGGGCCAATGACCTACGGAGGGCCATTATCTCTTCTAGGGAACCTATGTCACAACCAAGGTTAACATTTATTTAAACGGGCAAAAGATAGCAAGTTTCATACCATTAAACTGTGGAACAATTGCGTCGAAGCGTGTCGCAAGAGCATGGAGCTTGGTGTATGAACTCCAACCCTCAATGGTCGATGGAACTGATGGCCGCAACTGCTCCCACAAGACCTCCATAGAGAAACCACTGGTCAATTGCAGCTGTGCCTTGAATGCTTTCAGAGAGAATTTGATCATCTCCAAAAACTGAGGTGGGAGGACTGATTGATTTTTATTAATCCACTCCTTATACAGTACCAAGTAAACATAGAAAACACTTTCATCGAAAGTCGGAGTATCGCTCAGCTGGACAACATCCCACCACAGGTCGGTAAGGTCGTTGACAGATTTCAGGGTAACCTATTCCACGTCAGAAGACTCCCGGAAAAATTGGTATCCGGTGCCTACCTCATCCAAGCCAACAGAGGAGTCCATGCTCCAGTTTTGAATTGCATTAATGGTAGCAGACAGGAAGGGAAACAGCTGCATTGCTGTGTTGCCTACGATATTGCTGTTCTGCCTCTGCAGGGCCGGTCTTTCAGGAACTGTCAACACTCCCATCTTTGTAACATTCGACTGCTGAACAATATTTTCTGCAGCTTGAGCCATGCGGGCAATATTGTATACAATATCGTAAAACGCGGCCAAATTGTACGGATTAAGTTGTGATGGGTACGACTGCGGAGATCTCAATAGAGATGAGTTTACGAGAGGGTGTAGTGACTGATTCATTAACAATTTATCAGTACAGCTACTACCATCACCCAGAGCTGCACAGTCACTAACCTGTGCTGAGCTAAGTGATATGGCCTCTCCCATATTGATCTTCTTCAACGACCATGCAAGAAGATCCGTTGCAAATTTCCTCAGTCGTGTATGTGAAAAGAGATCCAAGTATACATCCAATATTCCCAGGTGTTGTGCTTCCTCCATCGCGCTCTCAGCTAGCATCGACCTCCAACGAAGGATATAATTGTGATGTTCTATTGGAACATAATTGATTGATATCTCAAGAAACCTAACTAAACCCTGCGGGTATTGAAATGGGTCAAACATGTGGAATGTTGACATTGCCGAGTCCGCAGCTGTTGAAGCTGCGTACTTTGCAATAGCCATTCTCTTTTCGTCTTCTGCAATGGCAACAGGCTCGATGGTTAGGTGAGCATCCACATAAACTTCAATACCTCTATTACGCATCGCCCTCGACAGTTCGCCGTGTTTTGGATCCATCGTGATAAATAACCTAAAGTTAGGGTGAGGGTGTATCAACTTAGGCTCCCCATTTTCATCACTGTGTTCATTTATGATCAGTGTTCCGCCAATTTCCAGCAGTGAATTCAGACGATCGAGCACTGAAGCATTGCAAAGGTTGGCATTGTCCAAGATTAGCCAACGTCCTTCCTGAACTGCGCGTACTAGCATCCCATCAACCCATTCAAAGCGAGCAGTTGAAGGTTGGTCGTATTCGTTGATAAGATATTGCAAGTTCCCAAGAAAACCCTCAAAGCTCTTATCAGAGTGTATCACTGCCTGAAGGCTCATTTCAAGTTGACGCAGGTACTTTAAACTAGCATGTTGGGATCTTAAGAATTTCAATAACTGGATGCCCTCAGGTGCCGGTCTATTACCGTGAAGAAGTTGGAGAAGCATACGTTGCTTGGTGTGTTGTTCAACGTCCTGCAAAAAAACTGACACTTTCCTAGAAACATCAACTTGCTCAAACCCACCTACAATATCAATGGTGTCGAAATCTGTGTTCAACGCCATCTCATCTAACTTGTACCCCGATATACTTGCTAATAGCCGTATTATACTGGACTTTCCAGAGCCCGAAGGGCCCACAAGGATACAGGGCCAATTCTGCTCGACACAAGTCATTACTGATTCCATAACAGGAAGCTGTTGGATTAGCAAGGCAGAGCGCTCGGTGGAATTGAGCTGCAGTGTTTTATTGCGTGGGAGCAAAGCATGGCCTACTTGGAACCATTCTTTGGTGATGCGGTGGAAAAGACGCCGTGATTTTGGCGGACTCCCAAATACCTCTTTGTAGAGTTTGTCTACATGAGCCCGGTCTTGCTGTGTTCTGAACCGTTGTTTGACCACGACGTTGACAAACTCTTCAGCTTGACGCTCAGTTGCGAGTCCCGATTTCGATGACAGCAAACTCAACCAACGCATGGTATCACGGAGATTGAACTCCCACGGCCCACCCGCGTGCCCAAAAGACCGCTTGTGACTCACATCGTGATCCAACTTGACAATGAATTTGATGAGTTTCGCGACTTCTGTGTCTGGGATTGTAGGATAAAGGCGGGTCGCAATCATTTGCAAGTCCACCATATTGAACGAATCGATATAGACCACTGTGAAGCGGTTTACGAACGACGCTGGAAGCCCCTTCCTCCCACCCCCTTGATGGTGCGGATTTTGTGCGGCAAAGACCATGAAGTCCGGATGCGAGCTAAACGTGCGATCTAGTTCTGCAATGTATGCTTCTCCACGATGGTCAAGACAGGCATTTAACCCCTCGAGCACAGATTGAGACGCAAGATTCATTTCATCTAGAAGAACCCAATGCCCTCGCTGCATTGCCTGAAGGAAGGGTGCATCTCTCCACATGAATTCCCCACTATGTCCACCATCCACAGGCACGTCAGAACCAAAAAGGTCCATTAGATCAGTTTGCTCTGATAAGTTAATTCTGATGAGAGGGTTTCCGGCCGCTGATGAAAGTGCTGATACGAGACTGGTTTTGCCGACACCTGGACTTCCTTCCAATAAAATTGGCTTCCTCAATTGCATAGCACGTACTACTTTCATCGCGTTCATTGCAGTGGTAGGAGCTTGTAGGTTAAACGAGACGTTGGTTTCATGGTGGGAAGTTTTTGGGAGACTGAAATCTCCTAACTGGAGATGGGTGGAATCCATCGAAACTCTCACTAGGGTATTCGCCTGGGCGTCGAGATTCTTTCCAGTCAACTCCGAAAGACGCTTAATGCACCTCGCCTTCTCTGCGCTCAAGTCATTTGTTACATTTGTTAAAACTCCGGAAGGGTTCGCACCCAAACTATCAACAAACACTAATGCTGCTCCATTCAGTATGCCAAAAGTTGCATCTATTTTGTCGTATAAGTTGACAAATTTAACCCACGAAAGGACATCTCGAATGGAAACTGATGGTTCTGAAGAAGGTCGGTAGGCCTCCGAAAACCAATGGGCAAAGTTGACTATTGTGGATACATGTTTTTTCACAGGTGGATTCAGCTTTCCTGACACAATCTTCGTGATATCCTCAAAATCGGTCATGGCAGGAACCCAGATCTCGGTAAAACGATTCCTCAGAGCGGGAGAAAGCTCCTTCTTGCCATAATCGCCTGAGGGATTCATGGTCGCAAAGAACTGAAAGCCATCTTCGGCCACCACTTTCGCTCCATCCGGACCTTTCTCTGCCAATATGAGTGTCCTTTGGGTTTCAAGAACACTGTTCAGGCGTTCTAGGACTGAGTCGTCAGCGAGGGAAATTTCATCCAGGAGGAAAAATTGAGCTTCTTTCATTGCTTGGACGAGGGTCCCATCGACCCATTCGAACAATGCTTTTATACGAGCTCGGTTCTGATGTATACGGCCGAGTAGAGCCTGGGGGACACGCCTTAGAAGATCCTGATTCAGAGAAGAAAACTCCGATACAAGATCTTCCAAAGAAATTTCCTGCTGCCCTATGAATGAAGGGATGTGCTCTGTAAACAATTGTATCAAATCATTGTGCAGTTGAGTAGAATATGCCGTACGGTTTCTTATAGGGCGCTGGGCACCGATAATGTCACCGGTTTCTGTATTCTGGTGGGCGTTGACAATGAATAGTTGTTTCCCAAGGGCCTGTGCCAACATTTGGCACACTGTAGTTTTTCCACAACCAGTTTCTCCGACGAGTAATACGGGTTCGTTGTTTCTCAGAGCTTCAGCAACTAATGCAAATAATCTCCGCATTGCCTTTGTCCAAACGATGTCATCCATGCTTTGCATTTTATCATACATCCCAAACTCAGGGATGACTTCTGGTCTGTAAAGCGCTTCGTCGTCGATTTTCACTTTCATCACCTTTTCAATTACTTTTTTGACGGCAAGTTTATCTTCCGCTTTTCGAACACGTTCGGCAAGGAGCATAAAACCATTCTCCGCAAGTTTCTGGTATCCAACGGCTTCTCTGTTAGCCCATCGGAACAAATCTCGTAGAGTTGCAAAGCTGTTCTTTTGTTCAAATAGTCGAGTTGTCTGTCTGAGCACGGAGAGTTCCTAATCTAGCCTTAGCGATGGTTATAGAGGCATACTAGGAGAATTGAATTACCTTATAAACTGTCACTATCTTGGTGCAATAGCTTGGAGCGATCTGACACCGTTCCCTCAAGATCGTTTCCAGCTCATTTTCAGGAATATCACCAAAATGTAGCTCAAGGAAACGATTTCGGAAAGCCCTGCTTAGTACCTTCCTACCACCATACAATCCGGGGGGGTTCTGTGTTGCAAAGAGCATGAAATCTTTGTGTGGCCTAACGACCTCCTGGGTTTCCGGTATAAACAGTTCTCTGTTGTCATCTAGAAGCCTGTTCAATGCCTCAAGAACGTCGGTGGGCGCAAGGTTAAGCTCGTCAAGCACAATCCAATGCCCTTTCCTCAAGGCCTCGACCAATATGCCTTCTTGAAACTTTAACTTCCCCTCATTATCGGAAACATATGTACCCAGGTATTCCTGTAGATCTGTATGCTCATGGTTGTTTATCCGCATAAACCGATGGCCAGTCCGTTTGGCAAGATACTCAATCATACTGGTCTTTCCGCTTGATGTTGGGCCTTGAATGAGAACTGGGAAGCATTTTGTAGCCGTTGCTCGAACTAGGTTTAACAAGTTCCTCTCGATAAACGGTGTTATGATATAGTGCGGTTGTTCCTGGGGTTCATTGCATCCTCTATGCATCCAGTAATGCTTGAATTGTACATAGCAGTTCCCACTGACTTCTGGCCTTTTGGGTATTTGGTTGATCAGGCTTCTCACGTTGCGTACACTGCCTAGTAAGTGTTTTTCCAACATGGGTATCAACAGATCCTCGCTAGTTCGATCAAGTAGTGTAAGGAAACTCATGCAAAATCCTTCGTATAATGAACGTCTTAGACCGTATACCTGTGCAATGTCGTTCACATACGATAATGTTCGCGTCAGGGTTCGCAAGCTGAAATGAGGCCTCTGCCCGGCCCCATCCACTAAGCGGTGAGCCTCTGCTAACTGTTTGATTTCTAGGTATAGCCGTGAAATATCAGCTGCGGCCTTCTCGTCTGCCAGACAAAGGTGACCAATATATTCATTGACGACAGATATGAGATTTCCAAGGTCTCCATCGGGGCTCGATACATATAACTCGGTGAACCGCGATCGCAAGCCAGGTGGCAAGTCACGCTTTCCGACATCGGTGGCTGGATTCATACATCCGAATATTCTGAAATTTGGATGGGCGACAATCCTGTCCACTGCACCTTTCTCAGATAACAGGATACTCCCCTGTCCTCCCTCTTTCAATAAATCTGCAATGCTCTCAAGGGTATCGGGAGCTGCAAGATTAATCTCGTCAAGCAGGACCCAATCCCCAGTGCGGGTGGCTTTGACAAGAGAGCCTTCAATAAATGAAAATGCAAAACTTTTGGTTAGTTGTGTGGTCTGTGCCTCCAGGAGACCTAAATCGTGTGCGAATTGGGTCCATTGAGCTTGGAGTACAGGTCGGTCCATTGCGTTTACTTTTCTCTTTTTCTTCTTTGGCTGTTCTTCCTGAGGTACGGATGTATTGAAAAAGTCTTCTACCTTTTTCAGGGCTTCTTTCCATAATGCGATCACTCGCGCCCACTGTTGCTTCGAGAAGTATTTGTTAAGCATTTCGATAAAGTGGGCATTTCGTTTTACTGAAAATGTTCTTTCAAAGAGGTCTTCAAATGAATCTTTCAGGGGCACAGCAAATATTCGAACATCCACAGGCTTATAACCTCCAAGGAGGTCACCACTTTCTGTCTGTTGTGACAGGTTTATAACAGTCAGCTTATACCCAAGCATGTCCGCTAGCTGTTGGACTGCCGTTGTTTTTCCCGTACCAGTCTCACCAACAAGCAGCACGGGCTCCGCAGACCTGACTGCAACTCCTATCTGCTCCAATAATCTTAGCGCATGGCCTGTTTTAGCAAACGGCCTTCCGGATTTGCTTCGCTGTCCTATGCTTTTTCGCTTTTCCAGTTTCGCTCGACCAACAACTAGTGACTTATCATTGGAATGAAAGACTGGCATATGTCCATGAAGATACAGCTCCACTCTCCCAGAAGATACTTGCATCTTTTCTGCTATTCGGTTAATCACGACAGCCTTGGCCTCCCTGGTGTGTAGATTTGCGGCAAAGCAATCTACGGCCTCCATAAAGGTCTCATCAAATAAGCTTTGCGAGATTATCTCGGTGCCCTCTTTTACTCCTGCGGAGGTAAAAAGTGCATTCAGACGCTGGCACCACTTGAGCAGATCCCTGGGCGATATTTGCCTCCCCAAGGAAGTTTTGCTAACGGAGAAAAAGGCTGGTTCTCTGTATAACGCATGTATCGTATTGTAGATATCTAGTAGCACATTAGAGACAACCCGGAGGAGTGGGAACCTTGAATCTACAATGGCACGGAGTTCCGCTTCGAGCAGTGGTTGAATATCTACCCGATTCCAGAGTCGGCTACCTAGAATATTTGTTGTGGCTACTGAGGCTTTTTTAGTTGATTCAGCAATGCGCATCGTCGCGACGAGTCTGAAACCATTTCCAGCAGCTATTCTCTCTCCACGGCTGGCTATATGTAGCTCTCCACGCTCCATAAGCGGCAAAAGAACACTGAGAACTTCAGTAGGTGCCTTATCAATATCCTCTATCAGGACCCACCGGCCCTCTCGAACAGCCGTAGTTAGAACTCCAGGCCTCCATTCGAAACTTCCCGGAGTAGCCCCGGCGGCATATGCGCCTATAAGCAATTTTGCGTCTGTCTGCTCCCCAAGATGGATTGATACCATCGTCGACAGTTCGTTGAGGTTCTGTGCTATTTCATGAATCAAGAAGCTTTTGCCACAACCAGCAGGGCCAGTGATGAGAAGTGGCTGCGTTGAGCGAAGGGCTAGGGCGATATTATGTACATTAGCCTGAGTTGAAGGTGTAAGTATCACTTTGGAAGAATCTGGCGATGGTCCTGTGCACTTTGTCAACACAAAAAAGACTGCGTATGGAATACTCATGGTGTAGAGAATACCTCTCAGACGAGGGGTGAGAACTCCGCACAGATTTGCAACTGAGGCAGAAAATTCGTTCTCTGGTATTATCCGAGAAGTTAGAGTGAAGGTGTCACTTTCACTGCTGCGAACATCCTCTAATTCTGTCCGTAGTTTTAACAGACGCTTGTTTTCGAGTAACCTAGATTCAAATCGTTAAAGATTAGGCGCATTAAACGAGAGAAATGGGGTACGCACACTAAAAAACCATAATCGACAGTCCTCCCTTCGTAGATTCCCAAAGCTGCATCCTCCCCAAGGTAGTTCGATACCATCTCCTGCTCTTGCAAGTCCCCTGCATTCGTATATATAGAAATTATTTTAATAACTAAGTAACGTATCGCGCGATCCGGGTGTCCAAGCAAAGGAAATAGATGGAGTGGCTCTACAAGTCCCATGAAGGCATCTCTTCGAAACATTAAGAGTCTGTATAGTGCCAACAGTATTTCCCTCGTTCTCTCCAAAGGTAAAGATTCTAGCTCATCAAGTGTGGAATCATTCGATAGATGTGATATCGGTTCCAGGAGGGAAGATTTCGAATTTGGTTTTAGGGCCTCTTGTGCAGAGGCTACAAGGTATGGTTCAAGTGGAAGTATACGACCGAAAGCACCCGCAATTGAGTCGAGGGAAGCGAATGAAGGCCAGCGTGAGACAAGTTCGAGAAATAAAGGCTCGTAGCATGTGAGTATTAGGGACACCAATGAAGGCTCAATGGCTAATGCTGAGAGTGTCGAGAGATATGTTTGAGGGTCAGTGTGGATATTTCCCAAGATTATATCCTGGACTTCCGAAGAAAGCTGTGCAAACAATGGCGAGCTTGACAGGCGAGCGTCCCCTGACGTGCAGTCCATGGCTCTGCAATACAGTGTAATGCTGATTGACAGCTTGGGAGGCTAGAGTTGGGGTTGGGCGTTGCGAGATGGGGAGTCGAAGTTCGCTGGGTACTGTAAACTCAGGAAAAAAAGTTATTTTTCCCAGGTTTGGCAGCGGGTTAGACTGCCAAGACTTTGGGTTTCGGTTCCACGTCTGTTTTAAAGGTGTGTGGGTACATCATAAAAAAGCTTCAATTACTTAGCTTCCGCCCTTCAACTGGCCATACGAGGCAGTCGGTTGCGAATATCAAATGTTCTAAATTCCAAATCACCCGCGTGGGCGTGCTTCGGCTTCGGAACATGACGAGCAGGCCCACACCCAATCTGCGCACTGTAACCCCAGTCCGCTCGAGACCAAGCACTGAGTGTTGGGTGGGCAGCAATTCATGGGGTGGGATTGGGGAGGGCGCCGAGTCAGCCGTAGGTAGGGCCTCGAGCAGGCCCCCCCCCCATCACGCGGCAGCGACGACCACCACTACCCAGGCATACTACACCACCCCGACCCGAAGAACAGCTAGAAGTTTTGAATGCAAACAACACTGTGACAGGCAAAACATATCTACTGGGCCCTGCGCCCCACAAAGTTTACGGTTGCATTGCTGGCAGACGCCCTGGGCGTGGGCCCCATTGCCGTCGGATATTTCCCAGCTCGACGAGGGGGAGCTTTGCCATACGCGCTAGGCTGCTTGGGGCCTAGCAGGCGACACAGATCTAAGTTTACCTAGCACGCTGCTAGGAAGTTTATGGCACTAGAGCCAGCTTCGCTCACCTGGAGACCCGCGGACCTTACGTGCCCGCCAGACTAGGACCTTACTAAGGGTACTAACTCTTCCTCAAGGTTGCGGGCTCTTGGCTCAGTTGTTCTTTCGCGCGAACCCTCATCAGAGGTCCCATCGAAAAAATGGCCTCCCCGTCCGCAACCCTCCCTTCTCCGCTCCCCCACAACCTGCATCGCCAGCAGCACCTTCAAATTCCCCCCAACGACTCCCCCGACCACGTCCCGACCGGTAGCAAATATCACAGCACTCTTCCATAGATACACCCCCACATCCTCAGTCACGCACTCATATATCCCATATCTCTCCCCCCCGCCCGCCTACCAAGCCATTACAGCGTCAGACTTGTCGCGGAACCTTCCTTTCCCCACAACATCACCAACCCCTGGCGGTGGTCTTTCCTCGTCGCATCGCTTGTAGTTGAGACCTTGATCGACTCACCGAACAGGACCATTGGCCAATATCTATCAGAGTGATGGTATGGGCTCTAAGCGTCATCTAAAAAATTACACTAGGCGAAGCTAACCGATGTCACCCTTCATCAGGTCCTCTTCAAAAGGAAGCCAGTGCAATTCGTGCCGGCCCCAGTGATTGACGATACATCACAGGAAGTGAGTCTCATCTTTGTGAATTATAAACTGCGCAGAATGCTCATCTGCCTATTTTAGGTCTGGCTCATCGGTGAGACCGGGGAGATATTTACGAGTTATGAAAATTATCTTGCAAGGTACGTGTGGCCGTGCTATATTATACCACAGGCATAAGTGCTAAATTAGCATGAATAATATTATATAGACTTGATTTTTATAAACAGGTATGAGATTTCAATCATTGTGTGTGGAAATACATTAGACTAATACATCACAGAAACGTTTCATCTGTGAGATAACAGGGCATTCAAGCCTGAGCTTCTTTGAAGCACATCGTAGTGAGGTGTGCAATCTTTTGCAGCTTCATCCAACTGAAGGCTCCGACTAATGGCGAATAGACTGCCGGGTCAAAAGATGTTGACGAGACGTTCCCAGAAGCATTGAAAGAACCAGTTCTGCGCAGAGTGCAGTTCCAAACTATATCTCGGGTTGATAACCTTGGTATGTTGTCCATCATTATTGCCTATGTTACAGTCACTGATTTTATGACGTGCCATTAGTTGATCATTTATTTGATGTAAATACACCCATCGTCTACACGATAACTTTACATATTCTTTAACACTGCTAAATCTCGCGTAGCTATTCAAGCAGGACTTCTATCCCGGGGAGACTGTCATGGCATTCCTTCCCAGTGGAGATCGAACAGAGGCAGTTATTAGAGAAAAAATCCGTTTATCGGAGCTCCGTAACCCGATCACTAACGAGGTCGAGCGGAGAGCAATGTCTCGCTATGTGGTCAAGTTACCGAACCGCAATGGTGCCGAGGCCAATGTTGATGATGAACAACTTGTCCGGGATCGCAAAGTCTTCACCAAAGCCATGCTCCGCTCTTTCATCAAAAATACTGTTTCACGTGAAGCATGGACCGGTGCACCATGGGTTGTCAAGGAACAGTATGCAAAGAAATACAAAATTGACAGCACTATACCACCACATTTGATGAGAGGCCTAACAGCTGCCGACCGAAAAGCTGCATTGGTCCGTAGGAAGGAACAAGAAGCAGTTCTACTTGGTAATGCGCGTAACCCCAGCGTTACGTCTACACCAGTTGCCGAGTCCACCGGAACCTCAACACTCGATATACGGCCAGTACCTACTCCGTCGAAGAGTCACAAGAGCAAGAGCCAGCAGGCTGGAGGCCGTGGTGATAGAAATTTTGACCCATCCAGTCCAATGCCAACTCCAGAGAGGGAAAGTTCTACCAATGCATTCCCTTTGAGCAAAATCATAATGAAACAAGAAATCAAGCCAGCTCCAGTGCCAAAGCCTCCACCACCTCCTGTCATCAAGTATCCCATTGAGGACCTCCAGATACCACCAAAACCAGATGCACCAAAGAGGCCAAGCATGCACTTCTTAACACAGCCTATGGTTCTAGAGCCCTCTAACTCGGATGCGGCCAAATTTGAAGAGCATGTCACACACTATTTACTGGAAACATGGGTATTTCTGAACATATATTGCGAGCCATTCCTTCTCGACTCTTTTACTTTTGATGATTACGTCGATGCCATACAATTCAGCACCGAAGATGTAGACTGCGAACTCTTTGTTGAGGTCCATTGTGCGCTGCTGAAGTCGTTGGTAGGTGAAGGTGATAATGGCCGAGTAGAGATCTCTCTGCCTGAGGTTGACGATGAAGACGAGGATGATGAGGATGACTCCAGCTTGCGACAAGCTTCAGAGGCTGCAGAGGACAGCGTTGAGGTTAAAGTAAAGCAACTAACCAAAGACAAGCCCGGTGAAGACGAAGATGTTGAGATGGAAGACGGAGACCGGAATAAGGAGACTGGACACCGTGCTGCAGAGCTCTTTGAAGATGGTTATGATTGGATAGCAAGGCTTCGCCGCCGTGATTTTAAGAACGGAGGGTGGCAAGTCATCATTATTGGCCTGCTAGATCAATTCTCAGTGTTGCAGAAATACGCAGATGATGCGGAGCGGATATTGTCTCACCTTGTGCCCCCGGAGGAAGAGCCAACACAACTAACTGCCAAGAATCAGTACATGACCCTTGATGTTAATCTTAGGGCTCTAGTGCTCCATATTTTGGTCGGTCTATCTTACGACGCATCAATGATTAGGAAGTACATGGAAGAGTGTGCAGAGGCAATGACAGAGTACAGAAAGAAGAAAATTGAGCATCAACGAGCAAGGAAGGCTTAGTAAGTTTATTTCCCAGCTTGGTTAACTGCAATCTCCGCTGATATTCTTTAAAAGTCTCGAGGAATTACGTTCTCTGGAAGATGAGCGTAAAATTCTTTTACCTGAGAATACACCGCGATCTGCATCTCCCGAGCGTGCGAGGTCTACATCAAAAGAAGAAGGTGATAACGATTCGAGGATAAATGGTACTGAAGATGAAGATGAAGTAGATGAAACAGGGGAGGATACCGACAACCGAAGGACACTACGCCGTGGGGATGAACGTGCCAATGCTCGTAAGCGAAAACGAGAAGAAGAGAAAGAGAAGGCGGAGGCAGCAGCGAACAAACCCAAGACATCTCAACAGTTCCAGCGAGTTCTCAAGAACATTGAGAAAATTCGGAATAAGATTGCCAAAGAGGAAGAGGAGATTGCAACCATCGATGAAGACCTGAGAGAAGCCGATTGTGCCAGACTAAGGCTACTGGGAAAGGATCGCTTTTTCAATCGGTACTGGTGGTTTGAACGGAACGGGATGCCTTTTGGGGGCTTACCTACGAGCTCCACTGCAGATGCGGGCTACGCCAATGGGAGGTTATGGGTTCAGGGGCCAAGTGATATGGAGAGGGAAGGCTTCCTTGAGCAAAGTAAACCGCACGAGGTTGTAGCCACCGGCGACCAGATGGATCTCGACCCCAAAATGCCGGCCATGGAACGAAAACGACGTGAAGAAGGAGAAACTAGCGTTGTTTTGTCTCATCAATTTGCTTTTTATGAGACCCCCGAGGAGCTAAATGCCTTGATATCATGGTTGGACAGCCGAGGAGAAAGAGAATTGCGACTCAAAAAAGAGCTAGAACTGTACCGAAAGAAAATTGTCGACGGTATGGAGAAGCGAAAGGCTTATCTTTCGCCCGTTGAAGATGCATCTGGTTCAGAATCTGCTAATGGTACCAGAATGTCAACTCGTGGGAAGTCATACTTAGACCCTTCTGCACATAGGTGTTTAATATGGCAGAATACCACTGCCGTTGATGAGCTTGGCCATACCCATTACGATCAACCGGTAAAGAAACCCAAGGGTAGTAGAAAGAGCACCGGGGGCGATGATAAAGGCGCAGTTAATCGGAACGGAAAGCCCTTGGGTAGGCAAGGAACTCGCTATAATTTCTAGGCACATTGGAATGGATCAGTATGCAGTCCCTGGGAATATCATTGCACCCCAACATCACCGCAGAGGCACTCTCCTGGTTGTGTTTCTGTTTTTTTTTTCTTTCTCTGGGTTGATCTTGGTTGTTTTTACTTCATGACTTGATGATATTCAATTATCTTGTGATTTGCGAGGATCTCTACTCTCCTCAGGCGTGCAAGGTTTTGTTTTAGGATAACTCACGTTGTACTCTATCCGCTCAAGCCATATCTCTCCTGCTCCAGGCTACGAGATCCTGGTCTAGTGGAATGGATTTCTTTTATTTTCCGTCGATGTATCTCATATACTACTTATCCTCATTTGGTTATATCCTACATGCATGCTTTTTCCGCTTTGTGTAAAATAATCTCTAGAATCTTTTTCTTGGTTGCTTGATTGGTCATGTATACATCTACTTAGGAAGTATTTGCTGTATCTTTAATCTAGATCACATGCATACAACACACGGTATGAAATTGACATGCACCTGCTCCTTGCTAGCAAACATTCATGACCTTCTAGGTACCGGATCTGCAATGGCATGTAGATGTATCCAGTCTTCTCCGATACGACTTATCCCCAGTCTAAAGTATCCCAGTTTTTGTTCCTGATTGGTTTAATTTAGTATTGGCATTTCTATACAGTCATCAGGACCAATAAGGGCTACTCAAGTACCAATCGCGGGATAAAAGTGCCCTTGCCATAGTGTTCAGAGCAGTCCGATTCGACAATAATGGCAGTCAGAGAAGACAAATTGGGTCAACTGAGATCTACGGTAATCATCACAGCCAGATACCATATTTGCAGAAGCTGCCGGCTCCAGTTCTTGGAATTATTGTTGTGCTGATCGTGGCAAATCTGATATGTTGGGCGGGAGTGGGGGTGGTTTTGGTAGATCATTTCCGTAGGAAATGGCGTACTTTGTTCATTTACTGATGGAGAAGGGTAGCTCTTCATAGGTCTTTCCTCCCAACGTTGCGGAGACAATACTTCCGAATTTCCGAGCGGATTGAATGCGTTGTCACCCTTTCCAGACCCTTGATGGGGACCGCAGTTTTGGCGTATACCTAGTCTGGTTGCACAACCTCTCGTAGAGAGGCGTATACCCTAGGTTTACGGCATGCTCTCGATGCGGACCATATATCTGTATGTTTAATGCACTTCACCTGCCTATCTATAGCCGGTATGGACAACAAAGAGACTTGTACTAAATCGGTCTATTATCCAGGCAATTGACCTTATGACGAGAAGGCTCATAGCATCCAGTCGGAGCCCTGTGACAGTGGGGATGTATTTCTCCTTGGGCCATTCAACGTCTGTAGGCCAAATCCCTCTTGTAGATTTTACACTGGATTGATATTGTACCCCAGGATCGTTATCATTACATCGATTGCTGTGGCTGCAACAGCTGCTGCACTTTCAGACCGGTTCGATAAGTTCTCTCGTGGGAGGCATTATTAGCACCTCTGTATGCGCTGCGTTTCTAATTTTGTTGGCGTTTATAAACGCATATATACTTTACAAACTTGTGAAGCAGATGAAGGAAGTGTTAAGAAAAGGTGGTGAAAGGGAAATTGGTGATTTGCTCGACATCCCGGGTGCAGGATGCCTTTTCCAACTCTTCAGGGGAATTTTCAAAGTGGTCGACAGGCCATGGAAAATGTATCCTTTGGGTGTTCTGTGTATGTGACATTTCCATTCGTCCAGAAAAGATACTCTGCTGATGTACGTTCAAAGTTGGTTTGGGGATTTGATACCTCCTCTGAGATTGCGCTTCTAGGGATCGCTTCTATACACGCAGCAAAAGGGACAGCATATGGCTCATTTTGATATTTCCAATACTCTTCACTGGTAAAATCTCTTGAGTGAAATTCATGTACTAAGATTCCTCAATTGACAAATTGTAGCTGGCATGTGCCTTCTTGACACCACAGACGGTGACCTCATGTCGGCTCTTTACACCTCGTCAAGTTTCGCACAGGACCAAATCGCCATCTTGTACTACTCCATCGTACTTACAATCATCACGGTTATTGTAGCAATCGTGATCGGGGCTATTCAATCACTCTCGCTTATCCCCCACGCTGCGGAGCCAACAGGAAGGTTCTGGGATGGTGTGGAAGCGGCTGGACATGTTTATGACATCATTGGAGAGTGCATTATCGCAAGTTTGGTGGTTTTGGGGGTATTAAGCATGTTGGTTTATAAGCCATGGAGGCGAAGAGTGGATAACGCGATGTCCCTGGTGGAGCGGCCTGAAATCCCTGGGCTGGAAACGGCAGATGAAGAGAGTATGAGGGGTAGACGGCGGTGGAAGATAGACACATGTCGGAAACCGTCGTGCAGGAGGATTTGATTGTTTTGGATGCGCCGAAGCCAAAGGCAAGAGTGCCGTGAGCCGTACAACGCATGCTGGAATACATCCGCTGGAGACCATTAGAGGTCTGCACAAATCTGAGTGAGCTTTGCAATCGGTCACGTGAGTGTACATAAAAAACATCTAAAAAAAATCCTTAAACCGACTTCCCCTGATTTGGCGTTTGACTACTGCCAATTACAGTAGTTCCTCATCAACGAAGAGCCTTTCAGGTTATTTTACATCTGCTCCGTAACTTCTCCTGCGCTCTCATGTATGCCCTCATCCAAAATGCCTCTCGCGGCCTCTCGCGATACTCCCAGTCGTTGCTAGGGACGTTCATTCCAGTCGTTACCACAAACACATGCAGGAGCACAATAATTGATAGTAATACCGTCTGTCGTACCCCACTGGCAGCACCAGACTTGACACCCACCAGCCTATCAGCGTCGAAACGTCAACATTTCCACACGGCTGGTCCTCGACAAGTCAGTAGACCGTATCTCCGCCAACTGCGCGCAAGATCTACACCGGGAAAATTTACTGATACACCAATCAACGGATCAGGACGACCGTCGATATTCGAAGACATGCAGGTTACTAGGCTTGTATTTGAAGAGCAGAAATCCCAGTTGCTAGAGAATTTGAGGAGGAGTATATTTGTGGCGTTTGATTTGGAGTTTTCCGGGCTGCAGAAACCGAAAGAGGGAGGGAAGCATGTAGCAGAGAGGTCGAGGGGCAAAATGACTTTACAGGAGTGTTATGCGAGTACGAGGAAGGCGGTAGAGACATATCAGTTGCTGCAGGTGGGACTGTGCCCGGTGGAGTGGAAAGAGGAAGATGGTGAGTATCCATCCTATTTTGCAATACAAGAGGTTCAGACTAATACGGCGCTTAAGAAACGTATGTTGCATCACCGGTATGTCATCCTTTGGCTTTGTGGAGTAGCAGTACTGATTTCGTTACAGGTAAACATATATGTCAACCCCATAGTCTCCCCAAGCCTAGGCGTGGACAGGGTCTTCTCGCTACAATCTAGTAGTAGGTATTTTTCCACAATTTCCTCAGTGATTAACATCTCTAACAAAGGGTCATAATAGCACTGGCCTTCCTAATTGAACATGGTTTCGATTTCAATACTCAGCTTCGACATGGAGTATCGTACCTTTCCCGAGAGGAAGAGACAAAGGTCATAGATTCCTGGAGTGAAGAGGATCGCAATCGGGAAGTTTTGACTATAGATTCAGGCTCACAACAATTCGTATGTCATGAAGGACAAATTCTGTGTCAATATACCAGCTAATTTCATGTGTTTGGTAGGCTGATGATTGCATAAAAGCCCTTGAGGAATGGGAAAACGACCCTGACGCCCCATGGGACTTTATCAATATCACCACCGACCGAAACATCATGTCCAATTATCAGCGATATATTGTGCATCAAATCGTGCGAACCCGCTTCCCCAAACTTACAAGCCAAGGGAAAGGGACTTTTGTTTGCGTCACCCGTCAAACGGAGGAGCAAATGGGAAGAAAGAAGGCCGAGACAAGAGATGCTTTTGATGCGCAATTAAACTCAGCTATAGGGCTAAGGCACATCATAGATGAGCTGTTCGAGCCGAAGAGACCAGATGGGAGGAAGATTATTCTAGTGGGGCACAATTGTTTTACGGATTTACTGCATTTGTATAATTGCTTTATTGGGAAGCTGCCTGAGAAAGTGGAGGAATTTGCTGAGTTGATGAGCAAGAGCTTTCCAATGTGCGTATTATAAACCCTCCATACAAGCTTCCAGTCGGCTGACCCCTTTCGACCTCCAGCTTAATCGACACTAAATACTTAGCCACCTATGGCGACGATACTACAACTGCAAATTCCGGATCCACCCTCCATATCTTAGAATCCCTTTTGCGCCCTCAGACAAACCCGAAAATTGAGTTGCACGCTGAATATAACACCTACGGGGGAGACGGCCATGCATTCCATGAGGCGGGTTATGATGCTTACATCACAGCTACAATCTTAATTCGGGTTGCGGCAAGGCTGGCTCATGAGGGCGGTTGGCAGCTCACCCCACCCCAGCTTCAAATTCATCAAACAGAACAGCCACCACACCACACCAATAATGTGGCAAGGGATGTTGCAAGTGAAGCTAAAGACTATGTACCAATGGAATTGGATTCACAAACGTCAGGATTAAAAGACCATGGAGTGGGATTAGCAGAGACAATGGGGATGGTGGAAGTAGTGAGTCAACAGTCACAGCCCAATCAGAGGCCTATACCTTTTCTTTCCCTAGGCGCAAGCGAGGATGAGAAGTTCCACGATGATGTCAAAGCGATCCCCGGTTTCTATGGTAGCGACAATAGCAAATTCTGGGAACCATATGTGAATAAGCTGAGGATTTTCAATACGGATGAGGGGGTGTTGAAGTTGCCAGGGAAGAGGAACGTGTAGTGCACGATCCTTGAGAATAAGGCAGTTGGGGAGGGGGAGCTTGAGCCTTTGAGGCTGATGGGTATAGGGGGGGTTCGGGGCCAGAAGGGAATGATCCAGGGGATGCGGAGTGAGAACACCAGAAATGGTGGCGAGCAGTTTCCGTACTCGTTCTAATGACCTTAGGATCAATTTCATGTAATTATAATTACTTTTGGCGAGATTGAGAATTTTTCTGTAGGGTCAACAACCTGTCTGTGTACGCCTGCGGACAAGGCGATCGGAGTATGCATGGGAAATGTGTATCGTTCTTTGTTTGGGGCTCCGATACTTACAATCTGGTTCATTCTCAATTGGCTTAGGAATATGTAATGGTGATTAGGTTGCTATGGTTACGACGACACATAAATATACCTGCAGCGAATATCCATAGCAATAGCTGTGTAGCGTCACAACCCATACCTGTAGTGCATACCCATTTCTAAAATGCGTCTACTTACTACCATCTTCCTTAGCCTAACTTTCATCCCCTCCGCGGTAGCCAACGTCGAAAAAGTCATCTTCGTACCCTCAGATTCCCGTCCCCTACAATTCACACTTAACCCGAACTCACTACGACTTAGCCCTGATGGCCCGCGGCTTTATACTGTGCTAGATCTGAATGCAAATACTACCGGCAGTGAGAGAAATGGAGGCGGAGATGGAGGTGGAGGAAGGGTAGGAGAGGAGAGAGAGGAGAGCTCTACGTGGGTGGTGTTGGAGAAGGTAATCCCGGGAAAGAGATATGAGGTTAGGATTGTTTGGGCGGCGACAGAGCCGGCGGAGTTTGAGTTGGGGGTATTTACGGCGGTGGAGGCGGTGGAGGCGGGGATGGGAGCGGGGGCTGAAGGTTCGGTTATACGGGGAGGTGAAGAGGGAGGGAAAGATGGGGAGAAAGAAGGGGGGCTAAAGAGTTCCCAGGGAACAGTAATGTACTTGAGGGTACTGGCCAAGAAGGATCGGTATAATCCTGACCCTGTGGCGGTCGAGCTAGGTATGTAAATCTAGGTGCGATATATATATATATGATGGGGGGAAGATATGATTGCTAATTGGCGTGGGTGCATAATTAGTCCTTGACCCCTTCATCTGGAATATTCTTCCCGAGTCGCTGCTGCATATTGGGGCGATTGTTGTGCTAGTAGCGGGTGCTGCGTGGTGGGCTGGCGCGATGGTGGATAGGTGGTTGTCGATGGTTGCGCTGCAGCACAGGGTGCTGCAGGAGAAGAAGCTGGATTAAAAGCGATGGGAAGGTGGGGTTTACTACGGAATGAATACTGCGGAAATATATTATCGGCTACATAATAAGAGGCTCGGGATGGATACCGGTAATTTTATAAATCCTCCGCCGTAAGTCTCTCAAAAATTGCGCATAATTATAAGCTGCGTCTAATATACAACACCAGTCATCTAGCCAAGGGATCTCGCTAAATATAAGGCGGAGGTTTACTTTATTCTTTGTACAGATTCTTTTTTTCCTGTATACTGTATATACATACGGTGGATACTAAATAAAATATGGAGACGTCATCATACTGGAACTAGTACGAGTGTCAATAATATTTATGGAATCAGGAGACAGAAGGCTTTGGGCGAGACCAAAGACAAGTTACGAGTCAAGATTAGGTGTTTGAGCTACAACAGGCAGAAGGTCAGGAAATGTATTATTGGTGAACAAAAGAAAGTATACAGATTGTTACGAAATAAAAAATACCGAAGGCCAGCCCCCTCCCCTACTCTACCCTCCACTTTTACTAGCAAAAAAAGTAACGGCCAACAACACCATACATACTTCTTCAGATTCCTATTTCAACTGTTGTTACGAGATGTATGCAGAATGCACGACCCGACTGCTTTCCAATTTATATGGAGTAAGTACTTGTCTCAATTTAACTACATGTGCCTCTGACTCCCAACATTTGAAATGGTAGTTACTTTCCGACACACTTTCCTTGCACTCTTCTGTACATCAGTAGGATCGCATTACAACTTCAAGATCTCATACTGCTGTAGCTGTCCCCTTGAAAATATTCCCCTACAATTGTGCTCGTTTCCCATAGTCTGGTCGGGGAAGTCATGGTACATTAGAGGATATAATAACACATTTTTATATGGCGATGTCATGTACAATACTCCCATGTCCGTATCGGGATAAATGGTAGAAGACTTGTTACCAAACTGGGAAATTGATATCCCGCCAATGATATGCAAAAAGAAAATAAAAAGGAGAAATAAGAGAAAATAAGAGAGAAATAGATACAGTGAACGCCGCAAAATGCGCCACTCCATTCTTATAAAATATCTGGGAGAAGCAAGCGCAATAAAGTAGAGACATATATACCTATCAGTTACCCTTTCAATCTCGCCTACTCCTGATACTCCACAGGTGGTGGTGAAAATAACTTCACTTTGTCCATCCATCCTCTAATCGCCTCATACACCATAAAAGTAACGGCCTGTCCAGGCGCAACTCTCATGATTCTCGGAGTAATTCCCTTGTAAAAGGCATGCACTCCCTCATGTTTCCACATGTCTCTCGCAATGAATAGAATTCTCGTCAGTGCGCTTTCACCCGCCACCTTAGGCTGTTTCTGTAGACGGGTTTTTATTGTGTCAATGGGTGCATTCGACAGGGGGCCCATTGCTCCAGAGACAAGACCGAGTACCATGTGTTGATACGCCGGGAGTTCCAGGCCATGCTCCCCAAGGTGGGGCTGCAACTTCTGCGCATAAGCCTTGAATTCCGTGTAGGCAGTAAAGTTGACGGCTTGGTTCGTTGCTTGGCGGAGGGCAGTGAGGGAAACCCCACGGTAGAGGGCGCCGAAACCTTCCTCCCTTACGACCGTATAGGCGGCGTGTGCGGCATTGCGGTACCTACGCAATGGTTGGCGGTTAGTGGAGGTTGGAGAGGGAGAGCGTGGTGAGGGTGGGGCTGACTAACTTCGGAATATCCAAGGGATCGGCCATGGAGTGATGCTGGGCTTGTAACCGGATTTTTACGACTTTATCCCGCAAGAGAGACCAATTAGCTTGCTAAATATGTTCAGAATTGATACTTTTGCTTACCCTCCATCGGAGTCACAACAGCAACAGCCTCCGTAGCTCCAGCAAGTAGTCCCGCTGTACTCCAGAAATTAGCACATAGTGCCACATATTCCCATAGACAATACCTAACTCACAAAGGAAAACTGCTTTCGAGCTGATCTTGCTGGTGTTGGGGTCTATGGGAGCAAATGTCTTGTAGAACTCAAATGACGAAAATCGAATAGCCATTTTGGGTACAATTCCCGTCACAACAGCCCCTAAACCCTTGTAGAGGCCGAGTGGGGTCTCTCTCCGAACAATGTCCCTCCCAACCTGAAAGAAACCTTGTGACTTGGCCTAGACGATAGGTATGAGCATATGACTGCTGTCACAGTCGGTATGGGGATCAACATACCCCAGGCGCTGCTGCTCTCCGGCTCAGCTGCATCCGAACCTGGAAGCAGTGAGGTGAGCATATTGGATCCGAAACTGAGTATCGTGTCCTACCTTTATTGTATCTTCAAGGAAATGTCAGTTTGTCTCCAGTGAGTTCAGGAGGCGGTGAAAATACCTAACGGATGACATGCTAGAGCTTCACATAGACCAGCTCCTCCACCCGCTGTAGAGCATACACAATTAATTATTGTCAAAAATTCGAATCTGAGTATGAGCATACCAATCAAATGCACAGCCGCTGTGGGCTTCTTCTTCTCCGATGGAGCCATCCCGCCTTTCTACTGAAGCTTTGCGCTGTGAGGAGTGCCGTGAGTGCAGAGAGGGGGGGATTTCTGCAAGTATTTATTCCACGGCCGACTCCTATTCTCCCGGTGGATGAACTTCAGGTACAGCACCGGGGCAGGTTGTGAGTTTGGCGGCCGAGCCGTTTTCCGATCGTGATGTGTACACTAGAAAGCTTAAGCTCTCAAGATTGTGCGTATGGCCAATAGCCAGACTGCTAACTACCACGTTTGCGAGTGGTGTGTAGGACAACGGATGCTCAAGAGCAGGTATGGAAATATACAACTCCGGTTCAATAATGTCTTTGATATATATAAATAAGTTAAATCAAGTCACAGCTGAGCTCATACTCGCGGTAGTAGTGTCTGAGATACTCGGGTTGCTGGGTCTGGGGGTCTTCAGTACCGAGCAAAACCGGGCCGCGGCCGTTGACCATTTCCAAGGGAGCTGAAGGACCATCCGTATCCATTGGCCCGTGTGGAAGGTGTGGTGGGTTCGTCCTACGATACCGAGGCAGCATTGTAGCCACTATCAACGTTGAAACAAGCTAGTGCAGTCGGCCTTGAAGTCTGGTTGAGGTCGTACCGAGGTTAAGGAGGATCGTAGATATGCAGGAACAATTACAACATTGTTGTGCCAAACTAAGAGAACCTTCATATGCATCACATGTGAATTCAAACAGGCCCGCAAACTCCCTGCACTGGTCTCGTGATGTTCTTGGTATTCTGTTCTAGCCTTGCTCATTTCAATACATTCGAAGACTGAGATCATATACTACCAGTAGGTGACGCATGTGCTTGCCCAGGATTCTGCTACGCCGCTTCCAAGTACTTAATCAGGCAAGTCAACACCAACTTACCTAATCACTCCCCTAGCATGCAGTCTCGTGCCAAGACCCCGCTAGGTCGCCAGAGGGTCTTGGCATGAGACTGCCATAATGGACGGTTTATGATACCTCCTCTGGCAATCTACAGTGGTAAAACCTCTCTGTTGTCTACAATGGAGGCGTTTTGTACTCGTAGTATGTGATCTGGACTGGACTGCAAGTAAGTTCCTTTAGACAGCTTCTTTTCTTACGTAATCAACACTTCAGCAGGCTCAAGTCCGCCAAACTCGCCGAATGAACTTTCGAATACATCAACAATCAAATGTCCTTAGGCCATCCGCCGGTGCCGCATATACACTCTCCAACACCATGCATTCAGTGACCTGCTGTCCCGGCTTGGATATCTTCATCAATGGTATGTGACCACTGTGCTACTCTTGCGTTCTGAGCTGGGTTTATAAGTGTGTACTGCTTCAGAATTGACCTATAAAAAGCTCAAGTCCCAGACTAAGCAATGCCACAGATGATTCTTGCCGACAATCAAATCACGTCTTGAAAACAGATGAACGAGGTAGCCAATAGGCCCTTACTCTATTTATGAGCCCAATCTCTACGGTGCTCTGAATCAGCAACACTCTGAGCTGAGAAACACAACACATCTGATCACTGAGAAGCTTGCAGCTGGCCCCTTGCGAACTACAAGGTCAAGGGTGTCTACTACTACTGCAACTTCTGACACCATCAGTGTCCATCCACCCACCAATGTTGCTAAACCAATGAATGTGAATCTCGATAACATGCTGATTCTGCAAGGACGTTCAAATTACGAAGATTGGTCAGCTCAACTGTCGATGGTATGGCGAGCAATGGGCGTAACGCATGTTGTTGTTGATGGCGCTCGACCATCTAATAGAGCTTCTCTCTCCGAAGTCACTATCTACAAGCATACGAATCAACAAGCCCTGCTGATTCTAATCCAAGTTATTGATCAGTCGAATTTAAAGGAGGTAGCGAATCATCAGACTCCTTATGAAATTTGGATCTATTTTAAACACACATATCAAAAGGATAGTCCAATCTCATTCATCTACGGATATAAGATGCAGCTTTCATACCCTATTGAACTCCCTCGCTGCATCAACACCAATTCCAGACTCTATAAGACTGTACTGTCTCACCGAAAACGCGGGCTGTGCACAAAGGGCTGCCTTTCGTATCTTTCTGGATTTCGATGGGATTTTCTATTAGCTGCGATGGTCAAACACTACCCTAATCCGGTAGATAATGTGACTACTTAACATACGCTGATCTCAAAGATCACCTCTGTGTGCTATGAGCTACAAAACGGATCAGACAACAGCGTGGCCCTTGTATCAAATAAGAGCAAAGAGCAACAACAACGAGAGTAACAGAAGGCGCAATCACAAGGATATACCTGACCGCAATCCTCCAAAATTCTGCTCTTATTGCCAGCGACATGGACACTGAGCTCTTGGACATATCTGGCAAGACTGTAGGAAGGAAGTTGAAACAAATAAGAAGGATAGACAAGATCAACAAAGCTCAAGCCTCCTTTGCTTCCGCTGAAGCATTTGTGTCCGAAACACCAAATACGCTGGAATACCCTCTTGCGAGGGGCTTGTGCTAGTGCCAACCAGACTGCACTCCTCCACGTGTGTCTTGGCGCCAAGCCCTACGTTTCAAAATAGGGAAGGGGTGTGTACCTCCGTACCAGACTACATACTCCATACTGGTACCTTCTACTACCACATGACAGTGCTACTGCTCACATGACATCTGATAAAGGTTACTGTGGACTATAATTATAGTTACGAGGGGCTTGTGCCAACCAGACTATATAATTATGGCCTTTCCGGTGGTCAACTTAGGCTTGTTCTTTGTTATCTTTGTTCCTTTGTCGCTGCTCCTTTGTTACAGCGGTCTATTTAGACCACTCAAAAGTCCTGTATCGCGATGTAATATTGGTATCTATATACACACATATAACTTAACCACGCATAATATAAGCACTCTACTATTGACCCTTTTGCTTTTACTTATTACAGCACTATTTATGCTTGCTCATATGTAAAATTCAACAGTTACTTTCACCTTATTAAACCACATGATAGAGTTGTTAAGCACAACCAACTTAAATTTGTGCTTAGTATTATGAAACTAGTAGCCAGAAATAGTTATGTACCCTCTCGGCAATCCAATGTCACCAGCTCTACCGGTTTTGTCCAATCAGAACGGTCTGAACACTATATAGAAGCATATACTAAATGTGTGGTTGCTAAATAAATTCTGGTAGACTGTTACAAAATGCCACCTATGGGGTGGTAACGAAGCAGTCAAGTACGATCATCTGATATTAGCGTAACGCATAGTACCGTAGTCTACATTAGGGATGATAATTTCCTCCCTGTAGCATGGATACGATACCTTGGTAAACAGCCCCTTCACAGTGATATATCATGCAAGGCTTCCATGCTGTATTCACCAAATGTTACACGCGTACTTTTGATGCTGTGAGATGACATAGCCATGGTTAATTGCCTGGAAAATTAATTTCAATAAACTTGGCACTGGAAGAAAGGTGCAATACAGCTCCATCCAGCAGGCTACCTAGATGAAGCACTAGATCCTGGATACGTTATCCCAGCGAAGCACAAGATAAGGAAATATGTGGATGTATCTACAGACTCACAGAAAATACCAAGCAATTCCCGATGTGGGACTTCCTGCAGCTGCAGACAAGGCCAGCCTTATCGGCATCAGCGGGTTGGCGACACTTACTGGGAAGCCAAATGCACCACTGTTGAGCAGGTACCCGCCCGCTGTTCCGCCCACTGTTCAAGAAGGGGGAACTACTCGAAGCTGTGAAGTAGCTGAAACCACGCTAGATTTCTGTTGGCCAACTATTTATATGGTAAGTACATAAGTAAGCATATGCATTTTGCTTGTAGACGTGTTGAATTATAAGGCCCATGCTAAGTTCTATAGGTATTCACATCACCACTTTTACTACTGAACAGGATAAGGTTATGCCATCCTAAACGGAGCCTTAAACTTTAATACGCAGGTCTTTCGGAGATTTGCATTCTCCCTGTCATGATGAAAGCCCCGAGCTTAGGGCTGCAGAGCTCGCATTTGTTGGTGCTAATAATCATACTAGCAGCGCAGACATTGCTGACCATGGGAAGGACCTCCAACTGATCAAAGTATATATATGGGGAAAACTGAGCTTCGAGTAATATGTAAGGGAGGAGGACTATATAATTTTATTTAATTAGCGGAGGGTATGCGCGCTTATTATTCAAGGCGTGACATGTTGTATGGGCCAACCTCTGGAAAAGCTTCCTACTGAGCATGCAGAATAACGCAGCAAGACGGGCGTCTACAGTAATGAAATATGTTTGTCGGGCCGACTGTATGTGTAGAATTTCCTGTTGAGCACTTTTTGCATGCAATGGAGGACGACAGCCCACTAAATAGTTTGCTTACAGTAGTCGATTCCAGTCACGTGAATGATGAAGAACAAAAAAGAATTTACCTATTACGGTAGTATGTATTTAACGCCAAGATTTCCCATAACCAGGGGATGTACCCTCAATCTGGGAGTCTACTCAAAACTGAAATGTTGCACACTCTGAACTACGGACTTTTGGTCATTTACCATGTAGGTATTAACCGCAACTCCACTCTTACCTTCGACCTGGCCTCTTTGGTCGGGCGAAACTGGCCTTCTCTTCCTTTTTGGGGTGGAACTCTTCCATGAGGAGCTCTAGGGATAATTCAGAGGGCGACGCAGCCTCCAACTATTCGATCGTATATTAGCAAAATGGCATCCGCCATATAATCCTTATCATGATCAGAAGGGGATATATTCACCCTTTTTGAGATGGGTAACCCTGCTTGCTCTGCGATACTGATGATAAAGGAACGAGATGAAGCATATACCATGCGCTCCTTGATCTTGGATGTAGGTGGGCAAGTGTAGATGAAGACCACCGGAGAAATACTCTCGCCTTCATAAGTATCTGACATGAGAGGTGAATGAGTGTAACCACTGTACAGAAGCTAGGGTCTTATCTTACGGTGGAAGACGAAAAATGAGAAGCGGGGCGCGGAATTCGAAATAGCTGTGTGCAAATCCTGTGCCTCTATAGCCTCACAACCCTCAAACTCAATTGTTTCTTTTGTGGTATCAATTGCCAGTTGCACAAGGTTATGTGTCGTGGCGGTGTGGAGTGATTTCAGCATAAATTGGGCTTCCGGTGAAAGTGGGGGGGCAATTCCAGACGAGACATGAGATTTCCGCGAGCTTGTACCACGAGAAGCTTCGGCTTCAAGGTCGCGGACTTCCTTGAGAAGGCGTTCCTCTTCCGTCAATGGGGCAGGTCTGAAGACAACATACGTCAATATGAGCTTGCGCAGGAGCTTTTTTGAGGTAGTAGTACTTCGCTCCGTGGGCATCATGACGTTCGAAGCCTTCAGCTGTCAATTCGGATTTCAGGGTTGCAAAAATATCCTCATTGAACCGGTCTTTGCCTAGCTCTCGTAATAAAGTATTTCGTGTGCTAGCGAATAACATCTTTTGTCGAACATTAGCTGCATCGGGAACATATGTAACTGCAACGAAGGGGGGTTTTGCGGGCCCCTCATATCGACGGAGAATGATGTATGCGGCTTCTGTCGTGGTGAGAAGATCGTCGAGCTGTGTGAGGTCGGACTCGAATAATCCATTGACAGGAAGTACTTGCTGCGGAATTAGACGCTCCGAGGAGATGGTAACCAGGATACCACGCTGTGATGGGTTGGAGACCAGCTCCTTGAAGGCGTCAAGGAGTTCCTGAGAAGCTGTCACGGAAATGTAAGCACTCTTAACCTCATAGAGCTCTAGAAAAGCTTACCAGATATTCCTGATTGCATTTCAAAAGAATCCGCCCAGTTATTCGGCGAAAAATAAGGAATAGGTGGTCTGGCGGGCACAGGAATAGGAGTTCTTGTAGCTTGCGCCTAAACGTTTCGCTTGTACTGACGGTGCTAAGGAGGGGTCTTGAGTTTGCTAGTCCAAAGTGGGGTTTATCTCATGGAAGCTTGGCCTCGCGCAGATCTGCCATATGTCTCTTTACCACCAATCATGACCAGCAACTGTCGCCCTCAATGTCTACCGCCATGTCAGAATCACAGTCTTATATGGTTACCATAGCGCCCAATCCTATCAATCCTCGGAAGACCTTGATTCCGCCTCTGCGATTTGCCATAGTAGAGACGAATGTGTACCGCGGCTCCTACCCTCGCCCACTCAATTTTGCATTTCTCGAGTCACTAAGGCTAAAGACGATCCTGTCTTTGACACCAGCACCACTTATTGAGCCTGTGGCAGAATGGTGCAAACAGCAAGGAATAAAGATGATACATCATACACCTGATAAGTCTGGGAAGAAAAGTATTCCTTTGTCGCATCAGGACGTGAAGTTCGCTATTGAGGCATGTGGCTCGGTCGATCTCATATCAATACGCAGCTGACCCGGTGGTAGATTATTCTCGACTCTAAAAACTCTCCCGTCTATATTCACTGCCTCAACGGTAGCGAGGCAACAGGCTTGGTTATGGCTTGCCTCCGGAAACTGCAATTCTGGGCAGCTTCGTGCATCTTCTCCGAGCTCCAACGTTTCTCCGAACTGCATAATTCTTTTGAAGCATTTTTGGAAGGTTTTGTGGAAGAGATTGAGATACCGGAGCAGACCGTGGGGTGGCTGTGGCAAAAAATGAAGGATGCAGACGGGGTCATAGGGAGGCATAGAGTTGGTATCAGATACAAGGACAAGGACTTGGAAGGGAAAAGAGTGAAACGACTGGCAGCGGAGGAGGAGAGCCGTACAATTGGGATCAAGGTGAACGGAGTTGGGGGAGGAGGGGAAGGCGACAGCGGGTAATGAACGAAACATCGCCATACCAGCGGGAGTGTTCATTAGCATAGGCGTTTGATTTGGTTGAGTGTTTCAGAGCAAGGGTAAAACATTTAGACATTTTCATAATCTCGGCTGGGTTAATGTATTGTTATATTCTCCTCTATAATGAATAATAAAAGACGAATTGCCAAAGGACATGTTATTTCACCACCCCTACTATCAGATCTCTGTTCGTGGGACTTGGGAGCAGCTTAGGGGAAGAACCGAAAAACTCGATCCCTCCACCTTCTGGCGGAACCCGGTCGGACAGTGTCAGCGAAAAGTGGAAGAGTCGTAGCTCTTATTCTCGACACCTGAAAATTGCTAATGACCCTCGCAAGGTGGAGAGTAAACCTAGGACTGAGGGTGATAAGGATGCAGTGTCTTGAAGAGAGAAGAAGGGGTGTCGAAACACTACTGGCCTTTATGTACAAATCTGGGGGGTTGCTGCCAAGACCGACTACCATTTCGGCAACTAAAGATTTTATGGGGGGGTCAGTTTTGCGTGTGGAAACAAATTAAATCTCCGACAAATCCAGCGAACGACAATGAGCGTGGGGCAGAGGAGCGCGAGGCAGATCGCACTGCTAGGCAGTAAGTTCTTCTCTCCAGACAGATTCCGAGACTGACCATGCCCAATTGCCTTTGAATCTGTGGTGCATGGAAGCTCATCGGTACTGCATCTAGAATCATGGCGGGCGAATAGTATTTGCCCTGTGGCCATTCAAGTGTCGCCAAAATCACAGGCAAGTTCGAGCAAATATTCCGTTGCTGCTGCGATGGCAGAAGAACAACCGGCGATCATTGACTTCGCTGTTCATCCCGTCACCCAGTCTTCCAGTTTATACAAATTAGCAAGTTCAGTCGTACTGTCTCGGCCGCCTGTGCTGACCCGCGACATACCCGATTTCGAAAATGCATATTACTTTTACCAGCGCCGGTTGAACGAGCGGCTTGCCCTCCCGTTTACCCGATATTTCTTTTTCAAGAAGAAATCAATTGCTGAAGCCGAATACAAGAAAAGGCAGGCACGGATCACGGATAAATATAATCCATACAAGGAGGGATGGAAGGATGAACTAATGGTAGGGGATTATCGCTGGAAGAAGGAGGACTTTGGATACCAGGAATTCATGGAGACGACTGTGTCTGGGGACGAAGTCTCTGAGACTTTGGAAGGAGATGTGGCAGGAGAGGTTAAGAAGTCGGTCAACAGGCCAATGCCTAGGACCACCGAGGCCGATTTGAAAAACGATACAAAGAGTCTGGACCGGAAGTTGTCACGAACACTATACCTGCTCGTGAAAAAGCCGCAAAAAGGTCATGCCTGGAAGTTTCCACAGGCGGATTTGATAGGGCAGGAGAACTTGAAGGAAGTACGTCAAGTTTAAATGCGTGGAGCGACCATTGTGCTGATCTACTGATAGGCTGCCATGAGGGCACTGGAAGAGTCCTGCGGTGTGAACATGAACACATGGTTCGTGGGAAATGTACCTATTGGGCATTATCGCTATAAGTTCCCCTCCCGGGCGTTTACTCCCACCGAGGATGAGACGAAGTACTTGGGCAAGAAAGTATTTTTTATGAAGGCTAGGATCATGGCTGGTCAGGCGAATCTGGAAAACAACAAGCGAGGATTGGTGGACTTCCAATGGCTCACTCGGGAGGAGATTGAAAAGACTACTACACAGGATTATTGGCATGCAATGAAGGACTTGTTAGTTACACAATAGAATCGTAGCGGTGGTAATATGCGCGTGGGGGCTGGTTTGGAGTGGCGAAAATACTTTAACTTCAAGATCCAGCATTGGCATGTCAGTCATAAGGATATCTTGCTCGACTCAGCCTTCGTTTGCCGAGTAGAATTTAGCCTCGGGGACTATTTTGCATTTTTTTGTTACATAACAGAGTACGAACACCGCAACTAGTCTGGTTACCCCAATTTGCGTTGAATCTAACTTGCTACATAGAGAAATCCGCAGTTGACTATACCGAGTCCATGGCCAGGGTTGTATATTGTGAATTAATCATGACAGGTATGGCAGTACCTTTCCCTATATATTCGGTCCCGAACCGTATTCATGTTTTCGTCCCCTTGTTCTCATATAGTCTCAAGACGTTTTCTTGCGCCGGGTACCAGCTCCTGAAAATGTAAATGACTCTGACACGCTGCTGTAGAAATGCAAATTGTTTAGAGGCCCAGGTATCCTCCGCTCTGAACGTATGTGTAGAATAACCAGACGGGCCTCTCTCCAAACGTTGGATGAGAGTAAGTAACCCTTGTCGATGTCAAAAGGGCCAAATATAGCCCCTCCATCGCGCCACACTTCCAGTCCCTCCCACCCTGCGGAGCCGACGCCGATCCTGGGTGTATTGCTTTACTCCAGTCCGTTAGCGCGACGCTGTCTTCTGTGGGCGTATTTGGGAGGCAGCAGTAAGCTGCGAAAATAGACTGGAAACATTCAACGTTAACAGCAGCAGTATTGGTCTGCTTAATTTTTACCTCTAGAATTGTTCGTTGCATAGCCCACAGGTTCATGTCTCGTACCCGCACAGATTCATAGGTACATACATGCTAAGTACCTAACTTATTCACTTGTAAGCCCAGCTGCGTTAACCTTCTGCCTTAGCCTTGTTTTGTCGTACCTCTCCCCTTTCACTACACCTTCTGGCGAGGTGAGATTGAGATACTCACATACTAAATACCTTTGGCATTCACATCTAGCAGCGCTACCCCGGAAAAAAGATAGGTTCTTTCTCCTCTGTTCAGTACAGACCCTTTATCCGTTCTCGCTCGCAGTAGGCAGAGTCCCTGTTGCATCCTGGAAATGTTCCCTGTGCCGTTAAGCTTTTAAGTTTCAAATACACCAAAAGGTCTCCTTTTTAATTTGATACCCCAAAGGCGGCCACCAATTGAGCATCCTTAAGCGAGCATACACACAGATCCTGCAGAGTAAACTGGAACACAGACATCATCGACCGAGACAGCACGTACGGCTTCAAAGGAGACACAGAACGGCACAACGGCGACACGAACCAACGAGGAACGACTGACGACAGTCCCCAAAACCGGCCATTTCAAGCGAAATCCCCTTCTTTACCAGCTCATTGCTGGCCACCCACACATCTCACTGCTATAACAGCTCTTGTTAGGTTGGCTAAATGGCAGGCAATCATCCCAACCTCCTGGATCTCGACGAACAGGATAAAACTTATGGAAACCCAGGCCGACCGTCACAAGTTTCAGACGAATACTATTCAACAAGACGCTCAACTTCGTACGATGACTTCGTTGGGGCTTCAGGCTCAGGGCAGCCTGTACTTGCACCAAACGCACAGGATATGCAACAATTCCCCCATCATATGCCTCCTGTGGGAAGGACATATTCCCAGAACTCTTTACAAAACTACCAACCATATTATGATGATTTGCCAGATGAAAATAGGTCAAGTAGCGGAACGACATATCAAGACAATGGTGGCATTTACGAAGGGGTGGAGGCAGCTGGCAGGAAACGGCAGAGCGTTAGCATGGTGGGAAGGGTCAAGTCAATGATGGGGATGGGGCCGCAGTATAGTGAGATGGATTTGCCATTGACGGAAACTAGGGCGAAAGATACGATTGCGGGTGTGAGTGATTCGGCTTCAATAAGGCGGGAAAGGCCGAAGGAACCAGGGAAGTTCAAGTTCGGCTTTGGGAGTAAAAGGGTAGACCCTTCGACACAAGGTCCCAGGATCATACACCTTAACAACCCTCCCGCAAATGCCCTGGGAAAGTACGTAGACAACCATGTCTCGACCGCAAAATATAATTTCGCCACCTTCGTCCCGAAATTTCTCTATGAGCAGTTCTCAAAGTACGCAAATTTGTTCTTCTTATTCACCGCAGGTTTACAGCAAATTCCTAATATCTCGCCAACCAACAAGTATACCACTATTGGTCCTCTTATTGTTGTGCTTTTGGTTTCTGCCGGCAAGGAAGCGGTGGAAGATTGGAAACGGAAAACACAAGACAAGGAGCTCAATAGGTCGAAGGCACAGATATTGATTGGGACAAGTTTTGAGGATACTAAGTGGATCAATGTGCGGGTTGGAGATATCGTCAGGGTGGAATCGGAGGAACCCTTCCCCGCGGATTTGGTTCTACTGGCATCTTCCGAGCCGGAGGGTCTGTGTTACATTGAGACGGCCAATCTGGATGGTGAAACAAATCTAAAGATTAAACAAGCTATTCCCGAAACCGCTGGTCTAGTTAGTCCTGGGGATTTGAGCAGATTGTCTGGCCGAATTCGCTCAGAACAGCCAAATAGCAGTTTATACACCTATGAAGCAACGCTCACCATTGATGTCGGAGGAGGAGAAAAAGAGCTGCCCCTTAGTCCAGAGCAGCTTTTACTCCGAGGAGCGACATTGAGGAATACTCCTTGGATTCATGGTGCTGTTGTCTTCACTGGTCACGAAACAAAGCTGATGAGGAATGCGACTGCAACTCCCATTAAGCGGACGGCTGTTGAGCGAATAGTCAATGTTCAGATCATTATCCTCGTCGTAATCCTTTTAGTCTTGTCTTTAATCTCCTCAGTTGGAGATGTCATAAAACAATCCACCGGAGCAACACAATTGGCATATCTTCACCTGCAAGGCGTTAGTCTAGTAAAGCAATTCTTTTCTGATATTTTGACATATTGGGTGCTTTACTCGAATTTGGTTCCTATTAGGTGCGTATCTCCAATTTCATCATCCATATCTAGCTTTTCTAATGATTGATAGTTTATTCGTTACTGTTGAAATTGTCAAGTATTACCACGCCTTTCTGATCAATTCGGATCTCGATATCTACTATGAGCCTACAGATACCCCTGCGGTGTGTCGTACATCCAGCTTGGTGGAGGAACTTGGCCAGATTGAATATATCTTTTCCGACAAGACTGGCACATTAACTTGTAACGTCATGGAATTCCGACAATGCTCTATTGGGGGAATCTGTTATGCGGATGAGGTGCCAGAAGATCGCAGAGCGACAGTGCAGGATGGACAAGAAGTTGGGATCCATGATTTCAATACGTTACAGGAGAATTTGAAAAATCACCACACTCGTCATACTATGGATGAATTCCTGACATTACTTGCGATCTGCCATACAGTCATCCCGGAGCAAAAGGGTGATAAACCGAGTGACATCAAATATCAAGCCGCATCTCCTGACGAAGGTGCATTGGTAGAGGGTGCAGTCAGGCTTGGATATCAGTTTATAGCTCGAAAGCCTCGTGCAGTTACAATTACGGCCAATGGGCAGGAAAGGGAATATGAGCTCCTCAACATTTGTGAATTCAACTCCACAAGAAAGAGAATGTCTGCGATTTTCCGTTGTCCGGATGGAAAAATTAGACTGTACTGTAAGGGCGCCGACACGGTCATTTTGGAGCGACTTGCCCAAGACAATCCAATGGTGGAAACTACCCTTCAACATCTGGAGGATTACGCAACGGAAGGACTGAGGACCCTTTGTCTAGCCATGAAGGAAATACCCGAATCTGATTACCAACAGTGGAACTCAATTTTCGAGAAGGCTGCAACTACCATTAACAACCGTGGAGAAGAACTTGACAAGGCTGCGGAGTTGATAGAACAGAAATTATACTTGCTAGGAGCTACGGCCATTGAGGATCGTCTGCAAGATGGTGTTCCGGACACAATTCATACTCTACAAACAGCTGGGATTAAGATCTGGGTTCTTACTGGTGACAGACAAGAGACAGCTATCAACATTGGCATGAGTTGCAAGTTGATTAGTGAGGATATGACTTTGGTGATTATCAACGAGGAAACCATGCAAGCGACAAAGGACAGTTTGACTAAGAAGCTTACGGCTCTAAAGGGCCAGCGTGACGGTAGCACTGATATGGAAGCTCTTGCTTTGATCATTGATGGGCGATCTCTAACATTCGCCTTGGAGAAGGACTTAGAGAAGACATTTCTTGATCTTGCAGTCTCCTGCAAAGCTGTCATTTGCTGTCGTGTGTCACCACTGCAAAAGGCGTTAGTTGTCAAGCTTGTCAAGAGACACACATCCGCACTTCTTCTAGCCATCGGAGACGGTGCCAACGATGTCAGTATGATCCAGGCTGCACACGTCGGTGTCGGTATCAGCGGTATGGAAGGTTTACAAGCAGCAAGAAGTGCAGATGTTTCTATTGGCCAGTTCAGGTTCTTAAGAAAGCTATTGCTTGTACATGGAGCATGGAGTTACCAGCGTATCTCCAAGGTCATTCTATACTCCTTCTACAAGAATATCACTTTGTACATGACTCAGTTCTGGGTATGCATCCGCTCTTATGTTCTACCTTGAAGGCTACTAATATCGCTCTAGTACGCTTTCCAAAATGCTTTCTCTGGGCAAGTCATTTACGAATCATGGACCCTTTCATTTTACAACGTCTTTTTTACTGTCTTGCCACCACTTGTCATGGGTATTTTCGACCAATTCATCAGTGCTAGACTGCTCGACAGATATCCACAATTATATCAATTGGGCCAAAAGGGTGTTGCGTTTAAAACTAGTAATTTTTGGGCTTGGCTTATCAACGGCTTCTATCACTCTCTGCTCCTTTATATACTCTCAGAATTCATTTATCTCTACGATCTACCGCAGCGGGATGGAACCTTATCTGGGCATTGGCTGTGGGGAACTGCTTTGTACACGGCTGTCCTCGCAACTGTGCTTGGAAAAGCGGCATTAGTCACGAAGTAAGTTAACAGCCGATATTTGTGATTAACTTTGTGATTTTACTAACATAGCTATGTTAGTATGTGGACAAAGTACACGGTGATGGCTATTCCCGGCTCAATGCTGATCTGGATAGTCTTTATGCCGGTGTACGGTACTGTTGCACCTATGCTCGGGTTTTCAACGGAGTATTCTGGCGTTTTGCCACATTTGGCTTCTTCCACCGTCTTCTGGGGAATGACAATTGTTTTGCCGTGTATCTGCTTGATGAGAGACTTTGCTTGGAAATAGTATGTTTCTTCGCCAATCTTCCGAATATTGCATGACTTAATCAATCTTTGAATTTCTAGTGCCAAGCGGATGTATTACCCTCAAACATACCACCATATTCAAGAAATTCAGAAATATAACATCCAAGATTACCGACCTCGGTATGTTTTCTGCTTACCTATGAAATTATAATAAATATAGATTTTGCTAATTTACGCCTACGTTATATAGCATGGAGCAATTCCAGAAAGCCATCCGCAAAGTCCGACAAGTCCAGCGCATGCGTAAACAGCGCGGGTATGCCTTCTCGCAAGGTGACGAGGGCCAGAGCAGATTGCTCCAAGCGTATGATACTACGCAGCAGAGAGGACGGTATGGTGAGATGTTGACTGCGCAGCCAGAACTTGGGAAGAGGAGGTAAAATGGCTCATTTGGGGACGCGGGATCATAGTGTAATAGCCTATGTTTGAGGAGTGGCCTTTGGTCTTTTTTATTCTGATGTATTTTGTTTTATTGTCTACGGAGCCTTGAATACTTAGTAACTTGTGTATTGTGTGCGTGTGTGTGTGTGTGTACTGCATATTTGGAGAGGGGTGATGGTGATATGCTACATATAAGCTGATGTGAAAAAAAAAAAATGACTTGATGGGGCTCAGCTTTGGATTGGTACTTGTTCTAATTGTTTCATAGATATATCACAAGATGGATTGGGCCGTAGGGTGTTAATTTTTTTTTTCTGGGATTTTTTATGATGGTTGGTCATGGCTTTTATTGTTATTGATTTGAAAAAGGTACCTAGTAACATTTTTTTGCCATTTCTGCATATGTACACACGATTGATATCGGCAGTGGAGGGAATTGTCATTTCTTTATGTATGAATTCTTAGGCACGAATATCAAATACCTAAAGCAGAGTGTATTAAGAGATTCTACCTTACCTACTTTTAGTAATCCTCCACCAAACACAAAATGGAGAATCACATCACATGAACTCCTGTTCTTTCAATACTTGTACTCCTCATCATGAAACATGCTAGAAGCCGGTTCCACTTGCCTTTCCTCGAGAATTAATTAGTATCTCTAGTAGTGTAGTGGATGATGGGACGGGATGTTGGATCCCGTTCATCAATGTAACCTTTAACCAAGCTAGAAGTGCGGCAGCTGAGTGACTATGGTAGTTGCCCGTGCAAGGGAGGAATAGGTGAGTTTGGGGGGGAGGGGCATAGGGGTTTAGAGTAGGGAAAGTTAGTAAGTGCGTATCCGCAAACAAATGAAACAGAGCAAGGGTTAGTGATGGTATATCAGGGTATTGGTGTATACGGGTATTTCGACACGAGCTTTACCTAACGTCATCACACTTTGATTTGAGTCCAGTATCTGTTTGAGAGTGACTTCCCATGTTAATACTACCCCAGCGTCCTCTACGATACACATACCCAGTTAATCCACCGGAACCAGCTTCGAGATCACGTAACTCACGTGAGCTACCAAGGGCACGTGCAAATACCACACTCGATGGAAATGTTAGCCGAAAGAACATCAAAAAGTAGAATAACGTGAGCAAGGTATCGAGTGAAATATCGAGCAATTTGCTCCTCACGAACCTCAGTGTGTTTCTTTTTCCAGTCCTATGTAGCTTACGCAAAAAGTGCGTGCGTGATATTGATAATATATTACCGAGTAGAAATATACAACCCATGCTGGCGGCCCTGCTAGGGGCGTGAACGTGCAGCAGGTAGAATGCGAATCACGCCTTTCCTGCTGGGGCGAGAACGAAGATGTAGATGTAGCGTAGGCTGATAAAGCTTGACTTGTCTCGAAAGCACTCTGTGGAGGTGCAACAGCGCGGTTTTCTTGATTTGCAGCACAGCTTTGTGCGGAGTGAAGTCGAGGATGGCTTTGTGGTTGAATGTAAGAACTCTGTAATACCCATGTCTCCCCTTCTTACCACCACATCATACATTCTTTCACCCTTTAAAACTCCAAGTTTCCATCTCACTCCATGTTGCGAAACCACCAGCGCAAATTTCATGAAACGTAAGTACCGCTACTCCAACGCCATGACTAAAAAGGCTTCCTTCCCATACCGAATCTTGCTCCGGTTACATGAATCCAAATGACGCCAGAAAAAAAAAACTTCCTATCCAGATTCGAAACATATAGTAAAATGTTAATACAGTTCAAACAGAAAGGAAACTAGAGTTTGGTTTGCACATAACCAGACTTAAGCAAGATAGCAAATAATTCGTAACAGCAGGTGATTTCTCAAAGTGGGAAAACATAATTACCATGATGATGGTGACTGTGGCACCATCGGGATCTTCTTTGTACTAACAATAACTTCTCAGATTGTTCATGACCTCTTGCTCGGCCATCTTCCTCAATCTATCCATTTCTTCGTCCACTTCGATGAAAGCTGGGGAAAAGCCATTCCCAGGAGACCCAACGACCTGGTAGAGATGTCTTGAGACAGCCTTATTAATCTCAGTATATTGTTCAGTGTTCACCTTTTTGGCTTTGTAGTGAGGCCGCAACGCCGCTCGAACCATTGCTTGAATCTCCTCTTTACTTCTCATAGACAGGTTCGTATGGGTTGATGATGGCCTGGGAGAGTTCTCTGGGGAAATAAGTTTATGTGAGTGTGTTGGCTGAACTGGTGACGAGGGTCCTCCTGAATTCGAAACTGGCAAAGAATATCGCCGGCTGTCCGGTGGTGTGGAAGCAGTGACTGGGGAGTGGGGACGGCTCCACGGGGGCGAAGAAGGCAGTACGAACGGTAGGGTTGCGCGTGCCTTAGGTGAAGTTGCGATGGGTGACGTAGATGTTACTCGCGGCGCTGGAGAGGCGACGAGTGGAGGAGATCCATGGTCGCTCCTCTCCAAACCAGAAGCATCTAATGTTCCAGCTCCATCGAGCTTACTTAGCCAAGACCCAAAGACGGATGTGCGTCGCTCTGAATTGGCTGATGAAGTAGATGGGCCAGAAACGGTGCTCGGGTCGCGGACAGGAGGGTGAATAAAAGTGGAACTGGGTCTGGTCCTAGGCCGTTTATGTTTCCTTTCAGGTTCTGTAGTCTCTTGAGTGGCCTTGGGAGATGGTGTCGATACTTTGGATGTCCTGCGTTTCCTCGAAGTCGACTGCTCACTCCTTGCCTCCTGTCTTCTAATTTCATCAAAAGCACCCCAAGCAGCAATCGCTTCGGGAGATGCCGGGCTGTCTACAGGCACTCTTTCACGTGGTCTGCTCCAACGAATACCGATGATACTAGGAGCAGCAGCAGTAAACCCACTATAACCATCCCCTTGGGCTTGAGCAATCTCTGCCCTTCGACTCCACTCCCGTAGAGCCGCTGCTTCGGCATCTTGCTCACTCTGAACCCTGTCAATGTCCCGATTGAGGTGTGACCAAACATCTTGCCAAACGCGAGCCCAATTTCCATGCCCATCATTCGTGTTTCGAATCCTGCTGACAACTGAAGCATTTCGCTGTGTCCGCCTCCTTGGTCTCGCTCTCCTCGTCTCTGAATTGCGAGAACTTCTTTGATTACTGCCGCCTGCCCTGGACCGCCCTCGCCGGCCTGCAGTCCCCTCTGCTGATGTGCTTGGTTCGGCTTCAAGATTTAGACAAAAGGGGCAATACCAGGTTCCTGAAGGAACTTCTTCCAATTCGCAACAAAAGGTATGGAAAGGTCCATCGCAACCATCGCATAAAAGCATAACCTCCCCATGGGTAGCTTCATTACACAACAGGCATGGCGTAGCTTCATCGAAGAGATCCTCCTCAAAGAAATTCTGTTCATTATCGGGGCGTTGTACTCGGTCTTCGACATCGTATTCACCGATTTGCACACCTAGTACAAAATTAGTAAACACACCAGTACTACAAGGGAGTGGGCACAAACCTAGCAAGGTGTTACTGAGTTTCACTTTGTTAAAGCTCTGACGGCATATAGGGCAGCTATTAGCTCTCTCGACCCATGGGGTAAGGCAGCTGTTATGCATCGCATGATTGCATGGTATAAGTCTGGCAATTTGGTCAAAGCTATCACCAACGGAGAAATCCGAACCCGTATCAGGTAAATCAACCAAGCATACAATACAGGCCGTTTTATCGTTATCTAGCACCATTGACGCGGGCTTCGATGTAGATGTAGGTTTCGACAACCCATGATCCTCCATTCCTTCGGTACAAAAAGCCGTGGGCGTGGAAGGCGAGCTGAACCCCTGAGCAACTGAATTAGAGATAGGGGAGTGCATGTAGATGTAAGGTGGATTATGCTGGGCTTCTCAGTGCCTCGGGATATTGAATAGTGACTGAACTTGGGAGGACCACAGTGTCATGAGACTAATGGAAGAGTTTCCGAGGTAAGAATTAGGAGAGAGCTGAGAAGGTCAGGGCACCTCGAGGTCTGGGAGATATGAACAGTTTGGCAGATTGGTCTAAGGTTTACTGAGGAGCGGGCGAGGTTGTCATTTTATTACAATAGAGCGAGGGCGAATTTGGGCGGTTTATATAAGGGCTGGTCTTGGCATAGACATGCAACTAAGGCTGCGCGTCCTTTGCATATGCATGCACCCTCACGATAAGATAAGGACCTGTCCCTCGTCATATATTACCTTGGCCAGGTATCGACAGTACTAATTAGTAGTCCAATAACACAAGTCGTAGGGAGCCTATGTGGTCTCGCTCACATTACAAGGTTCGTTTTTACACCTGCTAAGGCTCGATAACTCTGGGAACTTGTACCACAGGCGTGCTTAAATACTTAAGAAAGTTACACTATTTTCAACATACAAGAGAGATGCAAAATGATTCACTTCATGTACAACATTACGCGATATTCTCCAAACTTTGGTAACTGAATGGGATGTTCAACAGTAAGCTGGATGACGATATGATTCAGTTAAAGCCTTGGATATTCGAATATTGTAGTTTGCAATCTAGATTTCAGTTCCTCCCCCCAAACCCATGGTACCCAATTGGTTGCCTCATTAATCTGGTTAACAGGGCAATACAACATCCACCGAGTTGGAATAGTAATATCCGTCATATGCAAGCTGATGAATCGTGTGTATTCTCCAGTTTGCATGCCCAACAGTTTCCCAAACTAAACGCCTTGGATTGTATGTATTAAGATGAGGTCCGTTCCAGCCTGACTTGGGTTGATTTTGATTCCGAACAAAATAGTACACCAATCCCCATCACATCACCCAGATTTTCCTGAAGCCGGCAAACACAAGAAAAGAGAACCCATGAGATTAAGAAAAAAAACATAAAATTGATTCCATTACACCTCAGCAATCTCCCTCAAACGACGAATTGTCGACCTGGTAGCAGCGGCAGCGGGAGTTCTAAATCCGTTATGTTAGAAACCTTCGCTCCTTACCAGTTCCATCCAAGTACGCCAATGAGGAATTTATGGAAAGGGGACGAACGTGAGGGTATAAGCTCCACCAGCAACAGTCTTTTTGCAAGATCGGCAGTTCCAAATTCCGGTGGAGTGTCGCTTCACAGAGTTCTTTCCGCAGAAAGCACAAACGTATCGGGCGTGCTGGGTGACTTCCATCTTCTTCACTTGCTTACGGAGCGAAGCACCATATCTATACGCCATTCCATCAGAACCTATTCGTTTCGCCAAAGATGCCATCATGTGCCCCTAAATTACAGAGCTACACCCAAACCAGCCCAATACTGGAAGATCATCGAAGGGAAATCTATCGCACCTGACACCGTATTTACCTATTGACACAAAGCTTTAGTCTCACTTCAAACATACCAGTGATCATACAACCCTCCCCCTCTTATGACCCTTCGCTGCTCCCTATGGCCGAAAGTTCCTCTTGGATAGTGATAACGTACCGGTAACACCGACCTTCTTGGTTCGCTTGGTCATTTTGGACTTTATTTGGTATTAACTTGTTGCCGAAAGTTCGGGGGTTGCTGGTGATGTCCACGTACGGCGTTGTGGTTGCAACAATTTGCCTAACACTTGAAAAGTTGTGGAATGGAAAGGGTTTGCCCTATGAGTGTTGCTGAATAATCCAACTGCTCACGTGGTAGTTTCAACGGCTTGTTTGCACAAGCCACTCATACTTGTAGAGCCCTACCCGAGTTTCCAAGCTTAGCAAGTCAAAACCTTGAAGACCCACCTAACTTTGGATATGCAATCCTTTGATGTATCTAACGATAGACTAGGTCTCTTATACGGTCTCTCTTCCCTAGATTCAGAAGAAAATCTTGCATCGCTGCATTCACGAGAACTTCATGGGTCCCGCAATCTACGAAGGCCACCACAGGAGTTATCTGGTAACCAGCGGGTAGATGTGCCAGGGCCACAAACAAAAATAAACGGGAATATAGGAGATGAGGATGGCGAAGCTGAGGTGAAGAAATCCAGTCGTGGGAAATTCCGGTTCAAACAAAGTTCACCAAGGACACGTAAAACGGACGAACCAGGTTCCAGGCATCGTCGACATTGGCATAGAGAGCAAGAGGTCAGCCGAGAGGGGGAATCGCGATATGGAGGCCTTGGAAATGGCGGAAGTGGTAGAACGGAACAGCGCAGAAGGCATCACGGAAACGAAGATAGACATCGGCACCACCGACACCACCGACATCATACCTCTTCCCGAAAGGAAAAAGTGGATTACCAAGCAAAGGGGTATTCGAAGCCTAGAAGGCAACCCCCAGATGATCCCTCTACATACGACGATACCTTCCTTCCTAATGTTCAATCTTTTAAATACGCCGATCCTGATATTGCTTTTCGCGAATCTCTATTTGATGCCATGGCTGATGATGAAGGGGCTGCTTTCTGGGAAGGCGTTTATGGACAGCGTGTTGATGTTTACCCACGCCCAGAGGTTGAAGGGCCAACAGGAAAACTAGAAGAGATGGATGATGATGAGTATGCAGCATTTGTGAGAACTAAGATGTATGAGAAGACACACGAATACATCTTCGAAGAGCGGTTGAAGAGGGAGAAGGCACGTGTGGATGCAAAGGAGAGGGAAAAGAGGGAGAGGGAAGAGTGGGAAGCTGCCGAGAAGGAAAGGCTGCGCCGCGAGCAGGCAAGAAGACAAAAGAACTCTAGAGACAAGTTGAAAAAGGCGTGGGAAGATTACCAGACTGCCTGGTCCCAGGTTATTGCAAACAAGAAAGGATGCGAGGTACTCACAGCTACCTTGATACCATGGCCGGTAGCCTCCCGGCAGTTGAAGGACGTTGACAGCAAGACAGTGGAAGAATTCTATCTCTCTGCACCCGTTGACCATACAGGTGATGGTCTCTGCAATCTCCTCAAGGCAGAAAGAGTAAAATGGCATCCAGACAAGATGCAACAACGTTGGGGTCAGTTAGAGCAGGACGTCATGGCGGGAATAAATGCAACTTTTCAAACGATAGACTCGATGTGGGTGGATCATAAAGAAAAGCTCGTCAACATTACTGGTAACTAATGTACAATATCACACTTGTAAATAATACAAATTTGTGTAGATAGCTGCTCCACATAATAGATAATCTTAGTCGATCGTCAACTATGGTAGTGGTGCCTGCGTGATGCCGGTTATAATAAAGCCAACCGTTTCTCACACTGAGGAACAGTCCCTATTATTAGAGGGATTTCGCAACTAGATTTTCTTGTTGTTAGGTTCCCATGGTAACCCGACAACTTCCGATGTTACTCTGGCAACCATAAGTAAATAAAATGACTCGCACGCTGTTGCTTATGAACTATCAATACCTACTATTGGCTACCTTGCATGGTTAGAATACACGTCTGCAAAACATCTCTGTCTTACAGTTTTCTCTTTAATTCCAACAGGAGCTATATACCTTTAAGTTATTAAAATACATATCTACTTATATTAGTTAAATTACTAAGATCATGAAATTAAATACCTGTTTATTTAATTATAAATAAGTTTAATAATAAAAAAGCCTTTAAAAAACAATATAATATATCTATTAAATATTAAAAATATCTATTATTAAATTTATAACTTTATATAAAATAAATATATAGATTTTATAATAAAAAAATAGTTAAAACTATAATAAAATTATATTATAATTTTTTAAAAAAAAATAATAAAAAAATATATTAATATTATAACTAATTATAAATTTAAAATAGTTTTTAAATTAAATTTTTATTTTATTTTATAAATTTATTAGTATAATATTTAATATATTAAAAAAAAAAAAAGGTTTTATTAAAAGGTTTATATTAGATATAAGTATTATTAAATATTAGTTAATTTGGTAGTATATATAAGTAGCTAGCTTATAAAACAAACTTTATTGTATAGACTTTAATTTAGACTAAATAGCTTCTCATTCCAATGCTTATATAATATCGCGGAATCTCGTCCTCGAGGGGTCTAAACAGGGATGTTTTGCAGGGGTGCATCCTACCGTGCACGTGCATCCTCCAATGGTACCCCTATGCTTGCTCTCTACCTTTGAATAGTTATCAGAACACGTCCAAACTCTCAATATGGCTTCTCAGGATCGAGCTCCTCTTCACACTCCAGAGTGCGAGTTACCTCGTAGGGTAGATCAAACACAAATTGCCCATGTGCAAACCCCTTATTTGAGTGCAACAGAATACCAACTTCAAGTGGTGCTACTGGATATTGCACCAGTGCCATAGCTACATTTCGAGTTTCATTTGCAGTCGCTATAGCTTATGTTGCTGCCATAATGTACCTCTTTTATTTTTTTACCCGCTAACTTTTGGCCTATTTCTGCTTAGTAACGGTAGCCATAATAATAGTAAGATAGTTTGCGAAATCCCCTTAATAAGAACAGGAAATGAGACTCCACTTATAGGCTAGCTCGACTTCAAAGTCCGAAAGTACGTGATAGTACCGCTGATAGTCCTTGGGGATGACCTTCCTATATTCTTGCATACATATGTTGGTTTCTATATATATTTCTCAACTCCTACTAGGACCTCTATAGGTATCTTATGAGACTCTATTTGCAGGACAAAATACCAAGTACTAGTCTACGTACCAGGTAGTTAGAGTCTGGTTGATCTCGTACGTACATCCCTACGAGGGTATTGTTGCCAACCAGACTAGTACATCCAGAGCACGTAAGTAGGTACTCAATGTCGTAGGAAGTAATATCAAATATCTGACGGGCTCCAGTCTCCGAACAGTCTTACTCCCGTCATCGCAGCATCACCATACTCGCACACATTGTGAGAAGCTTCCTATAGCTTCCAGCACATTACTATCACGCTTCCGTGTGTTCTTCCATAACCTCGATCTTGTCAACTTAATTCGAAGCTCCATTCTCTTATAGCAACTCGTTCGTCTTCGCATGTTGAACGTGCTGAGACTTCTCGCATCGTTTACTCTCTCCCCCCGACTCCCGGCTGTTTCAAGGCTTTGGGCTCATTTGAAGTGACCGAATCATACGCACGGGATTAATAGAAATACCACCAGCTTGCGGGTAGCTGGCTCTTCCTGCAACTTGGATCACAGCACGCTTTCCAGAGCTGTCATTTTCAATCTTGAATCAGTCCTCCTATCTATCCGCGCACACGCAAAGCTGATCTTGAGATCGACACCCGACGGAACGATTTCTCCACCCCACCCCGCCCCTCCCCTCTCCCCCACCAGCACGGGACTTGAAGCAACTAAACTTTAGAACACAGAAACTTTAAAGGGACCTTATGAGCCCAAGGTCCAGCCGGTGAACCCTTGTACTGACTCCGAGGTGTGCTATAGTTCTTCAACGGCCAACCTGTGAGGTAGCCTGCCGCATCTGGCAAGGACATACGCCGATCCCGCTTTATTACTGTCATCTTTACGATAGAATAGCCGCCGCTCCCCTGGTGTGTTGAAAGTAAGGACTGCAAAGAGGGACAACCGAAAGCCCAGACCCATAATTAATTCGTTCTAGGTCACTTGTTTCTTGTCCTTCCCCACAGCATACGTCTCCTCGACCGGTAGGTGCCTCAATTCTGGGACGTGGCGATCACGACATGTATTCATAAATTAACTTACACAGAGGCACCGGAATACACAAAAGGTTCAAAGAGCTCAGGAGAAGGCGATAAGACTTCTCTTCTCGAGCGTTTCTTCCGGCAACATTTCGTATGCCGGCCCTAGGATTCCTCAAGAAGAAGAAGAAAGACAAAGAGTCGCAGCGATCAAAAGAAAGCAATTCAACATCCTCAAGTATTTTGCAGAAGGAGGAGCAACAGCAACCAGTTGAGGAGCCTCCTACTCCAACTGTACCCACTGCATCATCACAGGCCAATAACATTAGCGAAAAGCAACAGCAAGTGACGGTGTCGCAGAATAACAATCCCACTCCAACTCCTTTTAATCCACCCATACTTCCACCGCCTGAACCCATGGCCTTGGTCTCTGATAGGCCAATGCTATCAGAACAAGGACAGTACCAATCTGCACCTGTCGCAGCCTCGCAGCCGCACAAGAGCAATATCAACAGTCTGATTAACCCTCCACAACAGAATCAAGACTATCCTAGATATTACGACTCAAATGCGCCGCAACAGCAGCAACAAGCACAACAACAAGCAGGACAGCAGAATGCATCGCAACCCGAAACACAGCAATCGCAGGCTGCAAACACCAGTAATGGCAGCCAACAGACACCATCGATGAATACCGAAAGCAATGAGCGGCAGCCACAGCAGGCGCAAGTACAGACTCGTTCAACGAAGGGAAAATACTCCTTATTAGATTTCACAATTCAGCGCACACTGGGAACGGGGAGTTTTGGTAGAGTACATTTAGTGCAGTCGCGGCACAATTTACGATTTTACGCTGTAAAAGTCTTAAAGAAGGCGCAGGTTGTGAAGATGAAACAGGTGGAACACACAAATGACGAGAGGAAGATGCTACAGAAAGTGAAGCATCCATTCCTGATTACCTTGTGGGGCACATTTCAGGACCCGAAGAACCTCTATATGGTAATGGATTTTATTGAAGGTGGAGAATTGTTTAGTTTGCTTCGCAAAACCCATGTATGTGATTATCATCTCGGCATTTTGGGTGAAAGTGGGCTAATAAGCGGACTGTCGTAATAGCAATTCCCAAATCCAGTTGCGAAGTTCTATGCAGCTGAGGTCACCCTAGCTCTGGAATATCTCCATAGCCTCCATATCATATATCGTGATCTGAAGCCCGAGAATCTCTTATTAGACCGCCATGGTCACTTGAAGATCACCGACTTTGGCTTTGCGAAGGAGGTTCCTGATATTACTTGGACATTGTGTGGAACTCCTGATTATCTTGCTCCTGAAGTCGTGTCATCGCGAGGTTACAATAAGTCGGTAGATTGGTGAGTAGCACTTGGGTACAGTTAGCTTTTGAAACGATCTTCACTAACTAGTTGTTCAATTCATGAAGGTGGTCGCTCGGGATATTGATTTTCGAGATGCTTTGCGGATATACCCCTTTCTATGACAGTGGAAGTCCGATGAGGATTTACGAGAATATTCTCTCAGGAAACCCGAGATATCCACCACATATCCACCCCGACGCAAAAGACCTATTGGTACAATTAATAACACCCGACCTGACGAAAAGACTAGGCAACCTGCTTCATGGCAGTGACGACATCAAAAACCATGCCTGGTTCGCAGAGGTCAACTGGGAAAGGCTGGCCAAGCGAGATATTGAGGCGCCATACGTTCCTCCCGTCAGAGGTGGTGTGGGTGACGCGAGTCAGTTCGATAGATACCCAGAAGATCCAGAGGAATACGGAGTTAATGATGGTGTTGACCAGTACGGACACCTATTTGGAGACTTCTAATTTGGATGATTTCGAATTCTCCATTCAGCCATTGAGGTTAGGGTTTGCTTCTCAGTATCCAGGAGCACGCGGGTAAAACTTAACATCATGATGCCCGTGCAGTGGGCTTTCCTCTCCATTCATCGCAGGTCAGCAGTGAATTGGATGTTCACTCTAGCTGGACTTGGATACGTTTGACCTTTGTTTTCCTTTTGTTTTCATGCTATTATGTTCATGCTGGCTACAACGTTTCTGAATTGGCCTTTCGTTTCCTCTCTTCTTTACCCTCGAACTTGGGTTTTTTTTCTTTTTTTTTTCCCTGCTCATGAAGGACTTACGCATTTGTGGCACTGAGTTTCAATGAAAGGGAATTGGATGACAGATAGGCGGATGCTTCTTCTTACGGTGTGTTCAAGTGATCAGAACACTTCTTGATACCTTTACAATAAGTTTGATGGTGTGCGTTGGAGATGTTGATGAGGTCAAACGACATACAAGATCTGACCTCGGTTCATGGCACTGGGAACGCAGCTAGAAGTCGGGGTCAGCTAGAGTAAGGGAATAATCACCGGACATCAAGAAGCTGTACATATATAACCTTACTGCATTTCCCGTCACCTTTAACGGGTCATAGGAATAAAGAGCCAGGGTAATTGCTCAGCCTTATGATGCCTTGGCATTGCCAAGGGAAGCAACTTCAAGTACCCCGCATCAGTTGCCAAGAGCCACAACTCAACTAGAGGCCAGCTGGTATCTTGAAATGGATACGATACCATCCGGGGCTATATATACGGAGCGAAAATCATGAAGACTGCTCTCTTTGGCTGCATGGCCCCCGCTGCTGCGTGTACATTATGTAAGTACAGTACACACCGTGCAACAAGACTAAGTACATCATGGATTAATACCAATATACCTTATTCTTCTAATAGTCTATCCATCGGATATGTACAGTTGGAGCGTCATGCATAGTGCCAACCAGACTACATGCATATTGCCTTTCCGCATCTTTGGTGTCTTTTTAGCCACCAGACATATATGTGTATCTGAAGCAAATCACATGAAAGTTTGGGGTTACATGTTGGATTGGCACTGGAATATGCACACGTAGAGAAGCCTCGCTTTTGATGCTAGCACACAACGCATGAGTGCCCATTAGTACCAGTAGTCAAACATCAAGCCGAGACTCATCATCTCACAAGAACAGTCTCTGTGTTTCTGAAAGCCTAATACTTGTCATATGAGAATATAAAGATCCTCCAATATACTCAAGGTTAATCGAATTTTGGGCTCTCGATTGTTCTCGTGTCCAGTCGCGAACTAGGGGTGGGCAGTTCTATTTCAAGCGCTGGCCTAAGTCGCCCCACCCCAAGCCCCACAGTTATAAGACCCCGGCTGCATTAGGCTTCTTTTTTTTTTTTTCCTTTCTTTCTCTAACTCGCCAACTCCAGCGGCTCCCTTCTTGTTCGTATACTTGTATACTTTCCCCCAACCGCTATAAGAGTCCTCCGTCTGCCAGAAAGTCCTCTAGTCTGGTCCGTTACCATAGGCCTACAAACTGACCCGAAACCCTCGAAGTATACAATAGTTTGCAGCATCTCGCTGTATACGTACAGTACGTACCCACCCCACCCCAATCCCTTGGAATCCGAAAATTCTTCTCTGCATTTGCCACTTCTCCCCCTGCGAATCAGCAGCAGGCAAACAAGCTAGGCATCTCGAGAGTCCCATTTGTAAGGGACCCTGCCCACTCTGCTCATTTATAAGACTCATCCACTTGGCCCTCCCCACTTTCGTCTCGTCTCCGCACCTTCTTCCAACTCTCTGAGCAAGCCAACTCACAAACCCCTTCGCGAGCAGATATCCAAATCAGCATCAAAGTCCAATAGTGAACTTTAATTGAGTTTATGTTGCTGTCCTTGAATTCCCCGCGTTCTCGTATACTAGTCAAAATACGGTCTATAAGAAGGAATTCTCAGCATCATAAGTTATCGGCCATTAGTTGAAGCTGCCCCGACAATAGTACCATTGGATCAACCTGTTAACCCTAATAACAAGTCTCCAATTATACTGCTAGATACTGCTGTGTCACAGTTCATGCTGTTATTATACAGGCATCACTAGTATTCAACTTCTTTGCTATCTGCTTCCCGCTACCCCCTTTCGACTTTTAATTTACGAGAAATTTCCAACTGCAATCATGGCAACTATAAACATCAGAAGGGACATTACGGATCCTTTTTACCGCTACAAGATGGAGAAGCTTCAATCTAAGATTGAAGGAAAGGGCAATGGTATCAAGAGTGTCATTGTCAACCTCTCTAGTGTGGCACAGTCCCTCAGCCGTTCCCCACAATGTGAGTGACCGCAGTGTACATCCGGTTGGTCTTCAATGCTGACATGATATAATATAGATGTTGTCAAATTCTTCGGTTTTGAGTTGGGTGCACAAGTCACTGCTAATCCATCGGATGACCGCTACATTATTAATGGCGCTCACGAGGCTTCCAAGCTTCAGGACTATTTGGATACATTCATCGTCAAATTTGTTCTTTGCGAGGAATGCAAGAATCCAGAAACTGACCTGAAGATTACCAAGGACGGCCACATTATCCGTGATTGCAAGGCTTGTGGGCAACGCACAAATGTCGATCCTCGCCACAAACTTTCCGGGTACATCCTCAAGAATCCACCTGGAAAGGAGTCTGGCGATTCCAAGAAGGGAAGCAAGAAGAGTAAGAGCAAGAGCAAGAAGAATGAAGACAAGGCAGAGAAGGAGGTGGAGAACGGTTCTGGAGGAAACTCTGATGAGGACAAGAACGGCGCCACTCCCGATGCCGAGAATGATGGAGATGCATCTGACGATGAACTCACCCGCCGTATCCAGCAAGAGGCTAAGGAGCTTCCCAAGGCGTCACAGGATGGTGCTAAGGACGACGGCTGGGCCATTGACATGAGCCAGGACGCTATCGACCGCCGTGCTCAGGCTTTGGCCGACAGTCTCAGTCGTGTTGCAGTTACTGGTGGCGATGATGAGGAAGAGGAAGAGGAGGCCGGTGACAATCCATATGAGAAGCTCGGCGCCTGGATTGAGGAGGAAAAGAAGTCTAAGGGCAGTGTCGATGATGTTGAGATTTACAAGAAGTGTGTTGATTTGGGTATTGAGAAGAAGCATAAGACCCTTCAGGTCTTGGCTCAAACTATCTTTGATGAGATGATTGTCAAGCAAATCCCAACTAGAGCGGCACTCCTGAAGAAGGTATGTGTGATAGTTTATCATATTGTGGTTGATTTAATAGGGTTGAAGCTAATCCGTTACATAGCTTATCACTTCTGAGCGACATCAGAGGGCTTTCCTTGGTGGTACTGAGCGCTTCATTGGAAAGGACCACCCTGAGCTGATCAAAACGGTGCCAACTGTCCTCATGACTTACTACAATGAGGATCTTATCACCGAGGACGTAGTCACAAAGTGGGGATCTAAGGCTTCGAAGAAGTACGTTGACACCGCAACTAGCAAGAAGGTTCGAAAGGCTGCGGAGCCATTCTTGACCTGGCTTGCGGAGGCGGAATCTGAGGATGAAGAGGAGGAGGAGTAGATTTGTTTTAGTCGTCTTTTTGTCCGGGGGTTTAGGCATTGAAAGGGGCCTTCTTTCTTTTGCAGATTGGAGCTTGTGTTTGCAGAGTTGCCCGCTTCCATGAATTGATTGGTGAATGTTAGGAGAATAACTGGCTTTATGAACTTGTCGATAGGTCCACGGTCTTTTTTGTAATGTGTTCATCATACTCGTAATGTCACATTCCACAAGTCACATCTTGTGCATTAGCAGTAGTACCCTCTTCTGCTACTTTTTTGCTTTTAAGCTAATTCATAAAAATAAAAGCTACTTCATATAAATAATCTATCACCACGATATTTTACACTTAAGTCGACGAGCGTTTAAAGACCCACGCCCGACACCCACGCCTAATGCCGCACGGGGGGGGGAATAGTTGATTGTAAAGGGGAATGGGAAAGGGAAGGAAAAAGGATTGTTAGGACCCAGATATCAAGTAGAGCTTGGTTGCATACCGCATGACCCAATTCACCAAACCAGCCCTTCGCCAAACTGTCTCCGGAACTGCTCCGCCACATCAGCAGTCTGATGGCAATCGCTCTGCACTTGTTTATCTAGCGCTTCGGGCATCCTACAATTTCAGGTCCCCACTCCCGCGCCCAGGCCCCTCCCAATTAGCTTTTCTCCCTCCACACCGCGCTTGGGGGGAGGCACACTCACCATTTCTCCAGATTCTCGATCCGCAGCTCGTGAGCAGGGTGCGTGCTCAGGAACTGCGGCGGGCTAATCGTCTCCGCGGCGCTCATGCGCTGCCAGAGCCTCGGCGCCTCCTGGGGGTTGTAGCAGGCCTGAGCAAGCATCATCAGCCCGATGTAGTCCGCCTCTGCCTCCTGCATCCGGCTCTGTGGGCGGAGGTACACTAGGTCCATGAGCACCCGGCCGAGGCCGCTGTCGCCGCTGCCCCCGAGAACGAGGGAGGCGGCCCAGAGCGCGGCGACCACCAGGAGCATCTGCGACATGCGCTCGGCGGCGTGGTGCGCGATTGTGTGCGAGATCTCGTGGGAGAGGACGGCCGCAAGGCCGTCGTCGTTGTCGGCGATGGGGAGGATGCCGCTGTTGGTGAGAGGGGGATGGTGGTGGTTAGTTTTTATGCGGATGGGTCGGGGGGGCGGGGCGGGGGTGGGGGGGTACCTAAACACGAAAACCTTCCCCCCCGGAATCACAAACGCATTCTTCTGGCTATCATCCTTAATCACGTAAACCTCCCAATGCAGATCCTCCATTCCTATCAACCACCCCCCGGGGGGGAGGCCAATTAGCCCTTACTCTTGTCTTCCCGGGGGTACGCAAGCAGCAACATACCAGAGACCCTAATCAGCCTCCCCATCACCCTTCTCACCGTCCTCGAATACGGATGATTCACTGGCAAGATCCTACCCCTAAACTGCTGCATCGTACTCTCGTACAGCGCCTTCGCCATCTGCGCCTCGTACTTGGGGCTGAAGACATTAAACCTCTTTCTTCCCGACACGGGCACCGTCTCGATGTTGCTGACGTAAAACACCCCAAGCCCGCTGGCGGAGAGAAACACCATTATCCGGAACCGTGGCGAGTTCTGCCAGAGGTGGATGAGGGTCCGGGAGCGCGACTGGAAGCGGTGGTAGGTGTATCGCTGGCCCCGGGGTGGCGGGATGATGATGGTGCGGGCTTGCTGGTGGGTGATTGGGGGGAGAGTGGGGGGCCGGGGGAGGATGGGGCGGTGGAGGACGGATGAAGGGGGGGCTGCAATGAGGCGAGGGAGGCGAGGGAGTCGAGGGGGGGCGGCGGTGCGCAAGGCGCTGAATGGGCGGAGGGTGCGGGCAAACATGCTGCTTGTGGGGTGGTCGGGTACTTGCGGGGTATGTTCTGGAGCAGATAATATCTATACGCTGCCGCGGCAGATACCGCCTGCTCCAGCGCTGCGCAGGCTCGGAGGATGTTGATGCTGATATTGACGCTGCGGCTGCCTGCCTGCGCCCATGACAGCCATGACGAAAGCATGACCTAGCGGAGATCGCTTGCGCTTCCCGCGACTGTGCATAGCCGCGCTAGTCATGTTTTCGAATAGCCGCAAGCTCATTCTCTACAGACGCTTCTTCTATTTCCCATACGTAAAACAACTTGAAGTATAACCCATGGGGCATCGAATATCTAGAGGCTCGGCTTCTCCAACTCCTCCTTGACAGCCTTTATAACCTCCATGTGGATACTTGCAGGTGCAACAACTACGCCCTTATTCGCCTTCAGTGTCTTTCCGAGGCCAAAATCTAATGGCTTTCCGGATGCATCTGTGACCACTCCACCGGCTTCCTCTACAATGATTGACCCGCCAACATGATCCTATAGAATAATTAAATACTCCTCATTAAGATTATGCGCAAGGGGCACTACTTACCCAAATCTTCTCCTCATAGGTCTTACTAACCGGCAGCCTCATATAAATATCCCCATCCCCCCTCGCGATACTCGCATACTTTGCTTGAGAATCCATCCTGACACTGGGCTTTGTAATTCCAAGCTTTGCAGCAATATTTGCCTGCTTGTCATGCGCGCTATGACCTGACTCTACACTCTCGCAGAACGAACCCTCAGCTGGGCTGGAAATAGGTCTCATATGGATTGGCTTTGCTAGGGTTGTAGATGTAGGATCGGAAGGCCTCTCAGTGGCGCCTTGCCCACGCTCAGCGGAGAACATGACACCCTTAGCACCATCTGGCTTGGAGGGCTCAATGGGGAGGTTGGGACAGGCCATAGCCCCCACTTGGACCTGTGCATCGACCAGAAGGCCTAGAGCCACGGCGTATTGGCCGCCGCGGAGGAATCCTAAAGTTCCATCAACTGGGTCAAGAGCCCAAATCCCTTTTTAGAATTTGAACGTCAGTAATTTGGTAATTTTCGATCATCAAAAAATAAAACCACGCTAGCACACGACGATGAGGCTCAGGGTATTCGAGCCAAGCTCATTTTGTCTCGGAAGTCCGAAGTATCTAACAGGGGGTGGTGGGGTGTCACATACTCCCGGTCCTCCCACCACCGTGGTTCCCCATATCAATCAAATCCATCATTTCCACTTCATCCCTGATCGTCCCGATCTCCGCCTCTGGCACCAAACCCTTATCTAGAACTTCCTTGATGTGACTCCACAGCAAATTCCTCTTGTCGTCTTCCTTCCTGAGAATCCCAGAGTCCTCCTCACCTACAATGTGGTCATCAGGGAATGCATGTCTCAGTGCAGCAATTACTAACGCTTGTCCGCCCAAGTCCGCCACTACACGTGTTGTAATCTCCACGAATTAGAAAACGCACCCTTAAGCTGGTGCTGGTAGGGGTAGGGGAAAAAAATCGTGGCAATTGTCTGTGAGATAATACGATTCTTGGGAAGATCTGGATGGATGGTGGGGGCAGAGTGAGGAAAGGGGGTTACGGAATGGTATGGGATGGAGGGACGTGCATGTTACAGGAGACCTGTCCTCCTTTATGGTGGTACCCTTGACTTGCGATATGAAGATTTTATCCGTCAGCAGAGAGGCCCTCTGGACTGCCAATTCGGCAATCCGTCGCTCGCGTGCGTAGAGAGAGGTAGACATTGCCGCCCTATTAATGCCGAGGAGGGTCACAGCAGGTGAGAGGCGCTGTGAGGCGAATATCGACGAGGAGGAGAAGACTAAGAAGGAAGCTGGAAACGAAGCACGGATGATCAAGAGAGACAAAATGGCGGAAAGGACTAAGAACAGCCTGGGAAAGGTGAGCGTTGTCTCTGGCTTTGGCTTTTGGTGGAGGAAATCCGGCAGTTCGGCTATGCCCGCGAGGGGTACTTACCGACGGAGGTGTCGGATATTTACACAGCAGGGGAGTAACGCATACTTTGTGAACAAAGTGGGGCACATGGCTTAAACCCCTTTATAATGCGCACGTTGAGTGAAGCAGCCGTTGGGTAGCACGCAGCAGATCCTCCTGCTTTCCCCCTCCCCACGTGTATCATAGTTTCATTCTAAATGATGGGATATCACGTTTGTGCGGCGATCTTTCTCCCGAAGTACATACCGGTACTTGATTAGTCTGGTGTCATGTTGCCGACCTCACAAGACACGTAAGAGCCTCATCACATCGGTATGGCTCCGCAAGGCCATCAGACTTCATAGCGGCGGGAATCCCTAGCACCGAACATGGTTAGGATGCAAAATGTTCCAGATTTTGGTGCTCTTACAATTGCGGGGTATGGGGCGACGTTTTGACGGCCTAGACTTGATACGATGCAAGTGTTGATGGATGGATTTTAGCTGACAAAAGAGAATAGAACTGAACATATTGCTCCAGGATATTGGTCGTCGCAGAGAAAATGAAAAGGTGCTGCACCTTAGCATCACAGTATATTCCAGCTTTAAAAGCAGTACCGTAGAGACTCGAGTTATTTATTCAGTAGCGCTATCACATAGTTACATATGCGATGTGAACGACATATGCGGATTTCAGGATCTCACGAGACATGCTAGTCTGGTTGGCACAACGACCTCAGACGTTGTGCCAACCAGACTAGAGACATGCCCGTGCTCATTGTTATGTGAACTTCGTCGGAGATAGAAATGTAGGCACTGTAATTATACTCAATACCTACCAACCAGACTATTACAATGCCATCAAGGAAGCCTCTACGAGCACTGTCAGTGAATATAGCCACAAAAGTCACAGGAGGCAGGCTTCCTCCCACCGGTCCAAAAACTACAACTCGATATGGGCCTAAACCAAAGCCATTAGCTCAGAAAGTCTTCCACCAGCGTCTCGGTCCAATAAAGCGAATCAAGAGGAGCTATAGCAAGGCTAAAAAAATTGAAGTGTTGATGTTTATGATACACTATCGGATCATATGTAATATCACTGAAGAATACCAGCCTTGAGACAGCTAGTTACTTTAAGATCCCTCAGGGTACAATCTCGGTCTGGTATCATGATCAAGAGAAGATACAGGAGATAAGAGGAGGATGCTACTGTGCAGAAATTACTATATGGCGCTGCTCTGGCCTGAAATAGAAGAAAAATTATTCCAATCTTTTGTTCAGTGTAAAGAACGAAAATTTGTTCTGCGTGGGTGGTTTCTTGGTTGATGGGGTATCTCATGTCGATTAAAGGCTTTGCAGCAAAGGATTTCAAAATTGGAACAAGTACTAATAGCGATATCGATGACTCTCATGCGTTACCTGAGGAGCCGGCAGAAGACTTAGATTCCATTGTTTTTACTCTTCGTACTGAACTTTAGTCGCGCTCAAATTGATATGTTTTAGGTCAGCCATGGCTTATGATCTACCTGTCCCACGCATATGTATAGTGATAGCGCTACTGAATAACTCGAGCTCTACGGTATTACATACAGTATTGTTAGTTGCCGCCTTTACGAATTTATAACCTTGCATTACCAGTAACCCGTGTGCATTCCACGTGTACCCTGTTGCACCTGCAGAAACAAGCACGAGTTTGGTGGAATTCAATTTGTATTGTCTCTTTACAAAATGGAAATGAAGGCTCCCGTTCATTGTGCTAATTAATCCTCCTAGTGTATACATATGCAGTATCAAAAGTATCCGTCCCTGGGATGCATTAACCATGGCGCTATCACATACAGACATAGGTCATGTGACCCAGCTGTCATTCTCTCTATTTACATACACAAGTAAATACCAGCAGTGGTGGTATGTAACATTGCGCGAAAGGCAATGAAGGAGAAGGAAAAAAACCGTAGTCATCCCATAAATTAGGACTATGCGTGCGCATCCTCATTGCACAGCACACAGTCATAAATAAACAGAAAAATATGTGCAACAATTTGCAACAACGTTGTGCTGCTGGATATCGAAACGACCGCCATGACATAGACCAAAACATCCCGTGGAACACCTCGCCAAAAGATAGGAAACTCGCCATAGGCTAGATAGCCTGAATACGAGTAATAAGTTACCAAAAAAAAGGTTATGAAACAATATAATGAAAAATACAGAAATAAGCCCCACCGCTTCTCTCTGAATAGTTGCCAACACGAACAAAGGTAATGGTAGACAGACAGGTGTAGTTTGCAATATAAGTGAAATTTTGAACAAAAAGCGAAACCAATACGACTATGAAGCAGAATCAATCCTCTTCCATCAAGGATTCTTCTGTATCACGCCATTCGCGAGCCTGGATAGAAAGACGTTTCACGCCAGCAACTCTGCCAGCCCAGAGTGACTCGCAAGCCGTCCTGCAAGAACATTATCAGTGTGCATACAAGAGAATGCAGAGGTTGAGTCTTACCTAAAAGTGATTGCACGTTGACACGAAATAACGCCAACCGTTTGGAGAATAGCTTTTCGAGAATCCCTCGCGAAAACTGCAGGATGGTTGATCCATTCCAGAGCGGCCTCAATTTCTGCATCAAGGGCAGCAAGAGTAGCCGAGTCTATCCCAGTTGCGGGGGTGAAATTCGCTTCCAATGGTGGTGTTGAGGTTACAACACGACTTCCGGAGCCCTCTACTGGGGTATTTAGTTGAGGTAAAGGCGGTATTGGGGGAAGCCCACCTTTCCCAAGCCCACGTAGAATTGTCCGAGTTTCCATTAGTAGAGTCTGCGCGCGTTCATGCTGTCCTCTCGATACTAGTGCCAAAGCACGGGTGAGCATATCTGAAGTCAAAAGCTCCATTCGGCGCTGTACGACTGATGGATGCGAAGGAATTGGTGGTGATGGGGGCCGTCCTTGAGTTTTCTTAGGCGGGGTTGCAGGTAGCATCGTGATTGCCAGAAGGTGCGGTCTTGACAGTTGTGATAGCGACCCCTCCTTTTGAATATCTCCCCATGTGAGGTCAGCTTGAATCAGTGGAACTTCTTCCACACTAACTACTCGCTGTTCATCCTGCTCCATCACTCCTCCTAACGCTTCTAAACCCGAAATTATCGAATCCCATGCATCTTGAGGCGTAGCGTCTGAGGAATTATCAGGAGTAACTACAAGCTGAACCAGTATATCTAAATTTTCGTCAGCGAGTTTTGCCCATACCATGACACCCGTTTACAAACCTTTCTTGTCTCCAAATCGAAGATCTCCTAGTGATGCTTCAGCCTCCCTTCCCGATGCTCGTTTGGAGATATGCAACGCTCCGCTGATCTTCGTAAATCCAGCATGGGAGCCCTCAGGCAGTTTAAGCTTCAGTTTAGCATTTTGGTGAGACAAGGATTGAAGTGAGCCGACACATCCTGCTATACACTCCCGAAGCATCATCCAATCTTTCACATATGTATATGTTGCCTTCGTACGTGTTGAGAGTTCTATCATAGTGTCGGGTTTATGAGTGAGTCCCAGCCCAAAAGAATGAATTGTAATCCTGTCAAATGTTAGAAATTACTCGTGTACTTTTATACAAAGTTACTTACTTTGCAGCCTCAGCTCTTGAGACTACGAAGTCTACTACCTCGGTATCCGAGGTCGACGAATCGCTAATCAGCAGAATAGAGGCAATGGGGTTTGTAGAATTGCGTTGCATGAGCAAGTCCATCGCAACATTTGCACCCTCAACCACATCAGCACGCAAACTTTTCGTCCCCACAGGCCGAATTGACTGTATGATCTTTGACCACCCGCTCCATGTCTTCCCTGTCATACTAACAAGCGGAACCCCGCCTCCACTAGAACCAAAAGTGACTAATCCCATCCTGTCTCTTTCCCCAAGGCAATGAACCATGAATTTGAGCGTATCGCGCAATATATTGATCTTCAAGCCTTGCATGGATGAGGACACTGGGATAACTACCACTATGTCCAAGGGGACATGGTAATTGAATGGTATAGGGGGTTTAGGAAAGCTTCTAGCGGAAGTCGAGTGCTCAGTCGGTGCTGTTACAGCAGACCTGGGGCTACCGTACGATGATGTTGCCGACGATACTCGCCTTGTGGTTTTGGTGGTTCGATAGTCATCGTCTTTGGCATCTAAACTAGGATAGTGCAGTCGAGCTGGTGTACTCTCGACAGAGTGAAGATCTAACAATGCCTGATGCCACTGTTCTAGCTGGGTATGGTTTGGAAATGATAAGTGAAATTGAGGAAGCTCGGCCACCGACAAACTCAGGGTAAGGATGTGGTCGTCTAAAAGATTAACATCAAACAGGGCTCCAACGCATGAATTGTGGAGAGATGCCTACCAGTACCACTCGAATCGTGCACCTTCTTCAGGTGCTTTTTTATAAGAATCGACCCCTTCAATGTGCACTTGACAGCTTTTTGTTGCTGTTGGCCATTGCTCCACTGGGGGTTTTGAGTCGAGACTTTCTTCTCTTTGACACAAATGAGCATCTCCGAGAAAAGATAACACTCCAGCTCCTGCCATGATTGACAGTCCTTTCCAACTTTGATTGTGCCATGTAGTCGAAGCTTTCCAAACCTAGAAGCGGCATATAAGTTTGGGGTGTCATTGCGAGGTCCATTCGGGGCTTACTTATTAAAATCAAGCCCGTGCCAATTGTCAACCCGTACAGAAAGATCTTCCATAATCTGATACAAAAGCTCATGATTCTCTCCCTCTTGTTTCTCAAAAGAACTATATTGGGTCTGGACGGACGGACTCGGTGGTGCCTCGTATGTAGAGGGTATTGGTGGTATAGGTTGCATGGGGGGAGGTGGTGGCGGCGCCATAGGAGGTGGTGGCAGTTCGTCGGTGAGGGCCTGCCACTTACGCTCGGCAACTTCCACAGTCACAAGGCAAGTAAGAGTCTGCTGTCCTTTGGATCTTGTTAACGTTGGAAATTCACTCTTAACAACCACGACTGGCGGGGGGATGGGATTGACGGGTGATGTGCGCGGGCCCAAGTCTGTCTCCATACTATGCACGTCGTAATCGTGCCTTCGAACTAGCCCTTGTCCCACATGTGGCTCAGGGAAATCACCAGTACATGGTCCGCTCAGACTACGCCAATGTCCCGAGGGCTCCTGTATTTCATTGCGAACTTCGCTCTGCGCTTCACTGCGTACATCGCTGCGGCTGTCACGGTTATCCCGAATTTCGCGGGCTGTCTCACGATCACGGTCCCGGTGAAGACTCGAGGTGCGGCTACCTTGACGGCTCCGAGATGTAGGCGCTGTCTGATTATCCCATCTCGGACTGAGTGCTGCATCTTGTTCCCGTTCCCGTTCCCGTTCCCGTTCCCGTCCCCTCTCCTTCTCCCTCTCTCGCGCCTGTTCTCTTTCACGTTCTCTTTCCCTTTCCCTCTCCCTTTCCCTCTCTCTCTCTTTTTCTCGGTCTCTCATATCTCGGCCTTCAGCCACAGAAACCGACCGTACAATGCTGCTCAGCTTCTCTAATCACAGCTCTATTAGTCTCTCCCCAACACCAGATGAAGCTCCCAAGGTCCTTGCTTACCAATGTCTAATACATTCCCCCCACGACTACTATCGAGTCCTAATGTGGCGTTACACTCGGGGCACGTCTGCGAATCGACTTCCTTGATATATTCGTAAAAACAGGCTTCGTGAGAGACATGGCCACAAGAGAATTGCAGAACGCGTTCACCCTTCAGTGTATGCTCTAGAGGTTCCTCGCACACTGCACAATGATTGCCGATGAAAGTACGGTCACGGCGACTTCGGGCTCGGTCCATATCCAGCATTCCAGCCATGCTATTTATATTCGACTTCCGATCTGCCGTGCGCTGTGTAGACACCGATGCTGTCCCCGAGGATGCCGCAACTGATGGCGCGCGATTGTAGTGAGTATGAAGATTGTTATCACTAGCGAGATGATTAAAGCTAGGACTTTGGGGTTGATATGAAGTTTGTTCGTCTATGATTGAACTGGATAATGTGCCCGGAGGTGCGGATGAATCCCTAATGCGATTCTTACTAAGTTTCCCAAATAATCCGATGCGAAGCCAGTTGGAACTCTCTTCCTTTGCGTTGTTTTTTGCCGAGCGATAGGTCGTCATGGACAGCGATCAGTTCGTACAACTTTCGCTGCTCCGTGGGAAATGGTGGTAACTTTAAGGGCGGGTGAAAAGATATGAGACGGCTTGAAGGTAGATAAAATGATGGGTATAACTTCAAATAATTGGAGAATGCAAGGCTCAGAGTGGGTTTGGCTTCGTTCTTCAAACAAACGACAAGACCGGGTCAGGGGGCAGTCTACTCAAGGAGGATATTGGGGCGATCTGACCGCTAGTTAATCCCAGACGAAGATTGAGGGGGTTCCTGAGCAGTACGCTAGATGCCGAGTCGGGTGGGTGACACTGCGAAGGAAGTGCGCCACTAGGCAGCGAGTCCGTCAGTAAATTAAATCCTACTCTAAAAGCCGCATCGGCAGAGGAGATGGCCAGATGAGGCCGGTATGTTGGTGAAAAGGACCACAGAGAGCTACAGTAGAGGACATACAGATGTAGGTAACCCATGTGGTGTACTTTGGTATCCAGTTTGCAACCGGCGGTTGTACTGTAAGCTCCGCACCCTACAGCCTTGACCGTCGCTCCCTTATCCCTGGTTGATCGTGAGTAGTACGGTAGCCTACGATGGTGCAATGTGTGGAAACAAACTGAGAAGAAACAGCTCCAGAAGGCGTTGAAACATTCGATGAAGCGGGGACTTTTTTTTTTTTTTCTTTTTTTTTTTTTTTTTTAATTCATTACTCGCATGTAGGTTACCCCATGAGGGACTGAAACGGGGAATTCAATCCATCGTTGCATCAGCTCCCTCCATATGACACGCCTCGACGCGGCCATGGGCTTGGTTGCCGGGTACATCAAGAGCCAGGTAGCCAACAAGTACAGTACATATGTAGGTTTGAACCGATCACGACTGTATTCGCGGTTGATACTACCGTATGCATTGTGTCAAGCAGCACGGCGGGGATGGTACTTGGGTTGCGAGTACCTCCTTGTAAGTAGCGGAGTAGAGCCTTGCGATTGCTCCCCTCGAGCTTCAGACGCACATCTTCCTTCGGTGAGGCTGGGAAACCAGGCAGTTGTGCCGTATCTCCTCCGTACGGTACTCTGGTTCTCTTCCATCTGCTTTGGGCCATCCAGTACTCCTGGCGAAGGACCCCTCCGTATGCTTGTGGTTATTTGTCCCGTACTTCGGGGCAAGAGGTGACCGCGTCAGTGGATAGAACTACCACAGCTGCCGCAATAGATCCCATTCAGAGCTCAGAAAAAGGGCAAGGACGGCTATCATGCGTACTGGAGCACTCTACAGCTAACTGTACTCAAATCAAAATATCTCGCAGCCCCGCCTCGACAATCAGAGCCAGTGGAGTCACGTTTTCATGCAACCCACGTGCTTACTAGTTCAAGCAGAAACATGCATCAAGCAGAAATCTTCTGGCGCCTCTCGTAGAGATCTGTGTGACCAGACTAGACCAGACTAGGGACTCCCGTCTTATGGGCATGTGTAGTCTGGTTGAGTTGTGCCAACCAGACTAGGGCATGCGCTTAGAACAGCGTTCCTGCCGCTGAGCAGCAACCCGTAACATGAACTTTGCATGTAAGTGTTGACAGGTGATATTTCCATGGCAATTGTCCAATCTGATGGCAGAAGCGCAGATGAACTTACTTTAGTAGAAAATTCTCTACGCTGAGAATGAAGACCCCCGGGTGAGTAGGTTCATTTACTACAAAGTTTGGTAAGCCACGTATATGGAACTTATGGTCCTAATACAATCAATCAGGAGTGAGAGAAATACCTGTCTGCTCAAATGCCTTAATAATACTGTCCCCTTTTTCCAAATGTAACCATTCCCAAGCACATCCAACAGCATTTGGTATAGCAATACGGCGTGCTCCAACTGATCATCATAATCTTCATGTCAGAAGGCACTCGTTCTGCTAAAATATTATCCAACAAATCTGCTACCTTACCCTTCAGAAGTTAAGAATAGTATCACCTGTCCGAGATTCCACAAATTGCTTCCTCTTGCTTTCTCCAACTCAGTAGCATCTTTTGGGAGGTCCCTATCTCTTTACATACCCAGGCACTACCTACAGGTACAATTTCACCTATATCCTCATCCATCCGCTTCAGCTCATGTAACATACTCAATGCCCGCAACTTAAACTCTCTAGTGTAGGAATTCCACGTTTTCTCGGGTGTTGATCAGGGAATTCTGGCTTCGAGTTGTAACACTATGGCTTGGCTCTGCGGCCAGGTCGGACTTTAGGCAGTTCTGACGGCATCTTGAATTAGCGACTGTGAGATTAGAAACCCTCGGAATACTTCATGATCTTCTGAATTTCATCTTTGCCTCCTTCCATCCTGGTACCATGTCCGTTATGTTGTGAGACAGCTGTAGATTTGGGCTGCATTAGTGTGGCTGGGGTCTTCATTCTCAGATAACGCTCGAGTTTTAGCCTACAAGTACGTTAATGATGAGCTGAAAAGGAATGCAGAAGCAGCAAATGGTAGTAGAGAAGAAAAAGATTGCAAAGGAGAGGAAGGCTACCAGAGAGGCCTTTAACAAACAGTGGAAGGTGGAACATCAGCGGTATCAGGAGGTTGAGATACCAGCGTGGGAAGCAGAATGTACAGGGATTGATGAAGCATGAGCTATGTATTGTGCAAAGGGTCAAAACGTATTGGAAAGAAACCTTCCTACCACTCTCGACCAAATGACCTCTTAAACCTAAAGGGGGGAGGTATTGGAGGCAGTGATCTCTCCATAGTAGTTGAGAATGACTTGGAAGATAGGGTGGAAGTGGAGAATGAAGAGGAGGGAGAGGGAGAGATAGATAAGGAGGATTTGGTAGACTCAATGAGAACCCTCGATATTGGTTATTTTGCAGAGGTTAGTACCTCTACATATTAGTCTGCGGTTTACCTATTATGAAGCCCTTCCCTTCAAATATTCATCTAACATAGGGTATAGATGCATAGTTGAGATATTATAGTAGCTGGAAGCACATTGGTAGGGTAATTGACATGTAGCAGAGGATAGAAGGGTGAAGAGGGGGGTCATTGGGAATTTTTTGAGAAGTACATATTGGAAGAGCAGGATATTAAGTCTTGTGTTTATTTGGGTGGAGTGAGGTAACCATATATTGTAGAGCGTACTTGTTTCTATATACTGTTAAGTACTACCCCAATAGTTAGGTATATCACGTGTGTATGTTGCAGGGGGTTGGCTGCAGGAGGTATTTCAGGTGTGTTCACTAGTAGGCTTGAAAGAGTAAGTTATGTTCGGACTTGACAGCTTCGGGCTTCAATTGGAACCCGTACATACATCTATAGCTAGACTACTAGTTGAACAAACATCCTCTACTCAGCGAGCAACTATTTCAAGAATAGATAAAATGATACTATGTCGCAAGAGACATGAAGATGTAGAAAGGGGATCGCAGACAGGTTGCATGTGTCGAGCACCGGTGGTATACGAAAGTACTCTGAACGTCCATGGTATAGAGGAGTGCCTGCCTAGTGGAGACAATGTCTAGTGCTCAATTCAAAAAAGCACAGGTGATTATAATTATGCAAATCCGGCCTTTTTGCAGAGACTGATCGTGATAATTGCGATATACTTCCATTCTCGCGTATTTACGTTTCTATTGATTTTGGTAGGTTTGCAAGGTGTCTAGTCGGTTTAACTGGGTCACTTTATCAGTAGTATTGAGCAGAGTGATGTACTTAGAAAGATACTTAAATACTAACTAGGCTATTGAACACTTAAAATACAGAATTGTAGTCTAACATATTTGTTGCTATATCAGGGTAGCAGAGATAATCAGTATTGCTTGACAGAGGTCAAGTTTCTCTGGACAGGGCAACAAATTTTCCGGAAGATGCCGGCCGTTACATAAGCTGCAAGGAACCACTCAACAACTTGCCTTCAACAGTTTTTGTCTAATATAGCCGTATCAAAAGTCTCGCCGACGTTCTTAAATCACATATCTTGTCAATCACATCCGCAAAATGTTATCTCGGACCTTTAGAGTAGCTCGTTTGGCAGCGCCGCTGAGGGCCTCGGCTCTTGCCAATGCTCGTCGCACAGTGACATCAGATGCTGCTTCATCAGCTATCAAGGACAGCGTTCCTCAGGTTCGTCCAAAATTCACAGCCGTATGTGTGGCCAAGAAGTCTGACGTTCTTCGGCTTATAGGAGGATGACAAGCCATTCACTATCAAGCTCTCCGACCAAAGCTTCGAGACCTACAACCTTGATACTCCTGCTCTGGAGTACGAGGTCACGAAAGCGGGTCTCAAGAAGTTATATCGAGACATGGTTTGTGTGAGGTATATATACTCTGGTGACCCAATTCGGGAATTGTTCGAGAGCTAATTGATGTTTTTGTAGGCGTATGGAGATGGCAGCTGATCAACTGTACAAAGAAAAGAAAATCCGCGGTTTCTGTCACTTATCCACCGGTCAAGAGGCCGTGGCTGTTGGAATTGAGCACGCCCTTACCCCGGACGATCAAATTATCACAGCATATCGATGCCATGGCTTTGCTTACATGCGAGGAGGTACGATCAAGAGCATTATTGCTGAGCTGCTTGGAAGGAAGGACGGAATTGCATACGGAAAGGGTGGCTCAATGCACATGTTCACCAGGGGTTTCTTTGGTGGTAATGGTATTGTCGGCGCGCAGGTTCCTGTCGGAGCTGGTATTGGGTTCGCCATGAAATATATGGAGCGTCCCAACACCACCTTTACGCTTTACGGAGACGGCGCTTCAAACCAGGGTCAGGTGTTTGAAGCCTATAACATGGCAAAACTTTGGGATCTTCCAGTAGTTTTCGCTTGTGAGAGTAAGTTAAATTTATGGAAACACTTGCAACTGAGCTAACTAGGGCGCAGACAACCAGTATGGAATGGTGAGGATTCTTCCCCGGAACCCGCTTGCATCCATATTGACAGGGACATCAGGGTACATCTGCGGCTAGGAGTAGTGCCATGACGGAATACTACAAGCGTGGTCATTACATTCCTGGACTGAAAGTCAATGGAATGGATGTCCTCGCGGTCAAGCAAGCTAGCGCTTTTGCGAAGGAGTATACTATAAGTGGCAAGGGGCCTTTGGTGCTCGAATTCGTAACCTACCGTTATGGTGGCCACAGGTGAGACTTTTCTTAAAATCGCTTCAATCGCGTACTAATCGCTATTCGATTTCAGTATGAGTGACCCAGGAACCACTTACCGCGTAAGTTATCACCATTTGAGACAGCCTTTTTCGTTGTGCTTACATTGCTGTAGACTAGGGAGGAGGTGCTCTTTATGAGGAGTACCAACGACCCTATTGAAGGGTTGAAGAAGAAGATCCTAAATGACTGGGGTATTGTCACAGAGGGGGAGCTCAAAGGTATTGAGAAAGAATGCAGAGAGAAAGTTGATGAAGAAGTAGCACAGGCAGAAGCGAGCCCTGAGCCAGATAACACCGCGCAAACTCTATACAAGGACATTTATGTAAGGGATAATCACACTCTATTCTTATCATTTAGTACCTGTCTAATTTTGATTAGGTACCTGGCTCAGAGCCAGCTTGGATGAGAGGAAGAACACTCGAGGAGACGTAAGTTTCAAGTGGCCGAAACTAGCCCTGCTCTGGGTACTAAACTGTGAACAGACACTACTTCTAGACAGCGAAGGGAAATTCAGTGGAGCGATAATAGATTTTTTTTTGTACAGTTAATCAGGTGGGCTTTTCCCTGGGTTGCCTGCGTTCGTCGAGGACACTCTAATATGATAAGTATCTCGACACAGTCAAATTTGGTAAATTGAGCTGTTAGGTTGATCATAGTCTACTTCCAAAAAGCCGTTCCTTTGACAGCTGCATTCATTTATTCTCCACACGCATGCATTACACAATTTACGAACTTCTATAATCGGTTCTGTTTATGCGATGTCGGCTATGGAGGGGCAGGGATGAGGCTCTGTGAATATTTGTACCAGATTAATATTCTATGCCAAGTAAATTTATTTGTTACCGTTCCAGAATCTCCCACTCCACACTACCCCTCTATCTCAACAATATTCGCGTGCAGCCACTATGTCACTTCAAATACCATCCGCGCCTTCAAGTAGTCTTTTCAAGCAGGGCTACTCAACGTAATGAGCCTCAAGCAAGTTTCAGTTTGAAAACACTGCTAATGGACCTCATACAGATACCAGAGTGAAGATGGAGCTGTCGTCAGGAACATAGATGCATGTCGAACAATTGCCCAAACCGTCCAGACGTCCTTAGGTCCTTACGGCCGGAACAAGATTGTTATAAACCACCTTCAAAAGTTGATCCTTACGAATGATGCAGCAACTATACTCCGTGAGCTAGAAGTTGTACACCCGGCTGCGAAGTTGGTGGTGATGGCAAGCCAACAGCAGGAAGCTGAGGTGGGCAGATGCTACCAGTTCAAGTGGGCAAAGGAGACTAATGGAATACGTAGATGGGAGATGGCACCAATATTGTCATCATATTGGCTGGAGAAATGCTTAAGATGGCTGAAGGACTACTTCGCCTTGGACTACACCCTTCAGAAATCGTGACCGGCTACGAGAAGGCACAAGACTTTGCCCTCAAGGCTTTGGAAGGTGAGAGAGGGACTATATGCAAAACCTTGGAAAGGTACTGACACTACATCACATAGAGCTCGCAATTGACAAGGTGCAAGACATCAACTCCAAAACAGAACTCACAAAAGCTCTCCGAACAGTTATTGCCTCAAAACAATCCGGAAATGAAGATTTTCTGGCTCAACTTGTCGCTGAAGCGGTCCTAGCAGTCATGCCTAAGAATCCAATTAACTTCAATGTCGACAACGTACGTGTTGTCAAAGTAATGGGTGGTGGGCTAAGTGACAGTCGAGTAGTCAGGGGAATGGTTTTCCCGAGGGAGCCAGAAGGTATGTAAAATCTCGACACTGTGAGCAAGGACACTACTCACTGCAAACCTAGGTTCCGTTAAATGTGCGAAGAAGGCAAAGGTTGGTGTCTTTGCCTGCCCCATTGATATAAGTCAAACAGAGACAAAAGGGACAGTCTTACTCCATAATGCTAAGGAGATGCTTGATTTCACGAAAGGGGAGGAGACACAATTAGAGCAGGTAATCAAGGAGATTCATGACTCCGGCGTAAGGGTAATTGTTGCAGGAGGTGTTGTTGGTGAACTTGCTCTACACTTTATCAACAGATATGACATGCTGGTTATAAAGGTCATGAGCAAGTTTGAGTTGCGGAGGCTCTGCCGAGTTGTAGGAGCGACTCCATTGGCTCGACTCGGCGCCCCGATGCCCGACGAAATGGGAACAGTCGATGTTGTTGAGACAGAAGAAATTGGAGGCGACCGTGTAACTGTCTTCCGTCAAGGTGAGTCTGATTTTATTTCATATGTTTGACTCAATCTGATGACCACGGCTATAGAAAACGAAACTACACGAACAGCAACCATAGTGCTTCGTGGGGCGACCCAGAACCATATGGATGACGTTGAGAGAGCAGTTGACGATGGTGTCAATGTGGTGAAGGCCTTCACCAAAGATCCTCGCCTTGTTCCCGGAGCTGGTGCAACTGAGATGCAGTTAGTTGAGAGGATTATTGCCCATGGAGAAAAAACGCCAGGGTTGATGCAACATGCAATCAAAAAATATGGGGAGGCATTTGAGGTGATACCCAGGACTTTGGCTGAGAGTGCTGGGTTAGACGCTACGGAGGTCCTAAGCAGGCTTTACGCAGCACATCATAAAAAAGATGACTGGAATATGGGTGTAGACATTGAGGTAGAGTTTAGACCTTCTATTTCAAAGTATAAATACTAATTTTATTGAATAGGATGAGAAGGGCACTGGGATTCTAAATTCTACGGAGCGGGGTATCTTGGATCTTCTAAATGTCAAGAGCTGGGCTATTAAGTTGGCAACAGATGCTGTCCGTACTGTACTCTCGGTGGATCAAATCATTGTCGCACGTCCAGCTGGAGGTGAGTGCTATTGTGAACATAACGCACTATAATGATCTCGCTGACATGTTTTACAGGCCCCAAACCACCAGCCCCCAACCCAAATTGGGACGAGGACTAGTTAATTCAAGATCGAAAAAGGAAGAATAGTGGTGATTTGGCTGGGCGTCTCCGGTAGGGTGCATAGTAAAGTGGAGGAATTTTACAGAGATTAATAACACCCTCGTTCTACATGTCAATAAACAAGGAATTCCAAGCTGATGTCGGGATTTCTCAGCTGGGCTGGCTGGGCTAATGCATTTGTGGTAATATGTTACAGCTGCTCAGCTGGTATTGACCCTGGAATCATTGCATGTGATTGTGCCCTCGTGCCATGGTTTGTGGTGAAGCCAATTTCCTTCACGCATAAGGAGCGTCTCTCAGCAGCAATTATGTATCAGCAGAAACTTATCGGTTTCAGTGTATGGACATATAAATTTCTAATTAACAATGACAAGCTTGCATGGAGAGGTGGTGGGAATAGTGGAGGTTCCAAGGAAGGTGATAATATTTATGATGTAAGTGGACCAAAACTAGACCATTTACAAAATCATTTAAAATGCATCCTGAATTCGGTAATTCTCAACACTGAACAAAGTAGAAGACCATATCGATAGGTGTAACTTTCATATCCACCCCAAGCTCATATTATAAGTCTAGCATGGGAATTAAATTGTTGAATGAGTGTCAAATCCAAAGTATACCAAGCCATATATACAAATCTGCTCAAGCCGGCATCAGAGTAAAATATTTAACGCAAGCCACACCTAAGTGCTTTGAGAAAACAAGACGAAATCCATGAGCTAACCTTGTGTTTCGTTGGAGCAATTACTGGAGCAATTACTATAGTTTGGGCATTTTTGTTGTGCTAGTCCTTTTTTTTACTTATGTACTACATAAGTAGTCTGGTCAATCTATTGACAGTACTACATATGCTGCCTAACTCATCACTATCTGACTAAGCATTTGCCAGTCATCCCAAAGGGGCCATATTTCCCTAGATACTTATCCATCTGTTCCAAAAGAAACGTGTAGGATCTGACCTATGTAGTCTGGCGTGGGTGTCGGAGCATAGCCTGGCTGGCACGCCAGAAAATGGAGTTGTACTCTCGATTGTAGTCTCCTTGCTAGACTGTTAGCTTTCCTTCTGCCACATCCATAGGCATTCATACACGCCCCGTGCTGCCAGAGGGCCCAGCGTGCTCTGGACGCATCGAGCCGGCACCTAACTATGTGCGTCCTTCATGTTTCCCGCGTTTGCTCTGCTCAGTCGGTCATGGCAATGGCATCCCGGGTCGGGAGCCCCTGATAGCTCTCGCTCCGCCGAGCCAGCGACAAGGTCCTGTGGCGGTTCAGGCTACTGCTCTGCTCAACCCAACCCGCAACGCCCTTCACGTTCCCCAACCAGACTACTACATACATAAAGTAGCGGTACCCGGTGGTGCATCCTGTTCTCGTGTGCCCCCGTGCATCCTTCCCCTGATCCTTTAAAAAACCCCCACTGTGTTCTGCAATTGTCTGCCTCTCCTATCCTCGAGTGTCAACGCCTTTTACGTCCCGCCCCCTGGAAGGAAGTAAGAGGGTGAAGCAGGAGGGCAGCCGAAGAAAGAGGAAGAAAGCACACAAAGACGCTTAGGCAAAAGGCTCTTGGTTCTCTCCGACTCCTGACTTGTTCATCCCAACCTTTCTCATCCGGATCCCCGGCCCCGCCAGCGGTAGCAGCTCGGCTTTTCAGCATCTTGATATATCTAGGTTATTGATACGACGTAAGTAGTCTGGTTGGCACCGACGTCAGGGAAAAAGTGGTTGTGGAAACTCACTTTGGGGATTTTTTGCTCACCCCGCCATATTCATATTATCCTCCAGCCAGCTTTAAGCTTCTCCGGTGCCCACTTGTCCGTTTCTAGTGCTCATCCCACTCTCCACCGCTATTACACCTGCATCACAACTCAAATTCACTCCCCGATAAAGCCTTGGGGATCCTATCCTAAGACGCAGCGGCGCATGGCGGCCACTTTCCTCTAGACACGGCTTCTCCTTGCATGCGCTACTTTCATAGGAGAATTACCAGAACTGAGGTCCATCCTTTCATAATTGCCGCCCATTGTAGCAAAAGTACCAATACATCCAGGCCCCTTGTGTTCAAGTTGATTGCATGATCTGACCATTATTGATACTGGTCAGGGTCTATATATTTATTCCACCATGGCTACACATGCTCCCTCCGATGCCCCTCGCAATCCTCCCCGAACACTAGCGACCAACTTTTTCTCTTCATCAAAATCGAAAAAAGCTGAGGGAAAGGTGGACGGAAAGGCGGCAATCGACCCTTTGATCTCGCCACGACTGCCAAAGATATTAACCAGAGCAGATGGAAGAAGACCAAGCGCAGGGCTTGCAGAAGAGGAAGCCTCAGCATCACCAATCATTGTGCCCAGTTCAGGAGGAACACTGACTTCATCCCAGAAACAGAAGTCTAAACTCACCCCTTCAAATACGTTCAATACACACTATAGGAGCATTTCACGATCAATGAATGACCTTGGGAACATATTCTCTAGGGGAAGGTCCCCTCCGAACCGTGATACATCACCTCGACGGCCTCCGTTAAATACACTGCCGGAAGGTAAAAAGAAGGGGTTAGGAGCGCCTGAATCACCCAGATTGCGAAGCGTGGACACCGGTATTGTGCCCTTGATATCTGTGATGCAGCACGGCGATGGAGGGACTAAAGACGCAATCCTCAAGGAGGGTTGGGTGAATATTGTCGATTCTCATTCTGCAAGGAAAGGGCCATTGCGAGATGCGTGGAAGATGCAGCATGCCATAATAAGTGGAAATAATCTGTTACTATTTAAAGCACCATCACATCTGGGTATCAAGGCATTTGATATTGCCGCCCCATCAGAAGCAGCCCCAGTTCGACCACAGACAGCCCCAGCCACCGCTTCTCCGGCTTTCAACACACCTAGCATACGGCATAGGGCCATGACCAGACATCCTGATTTGGTTGTGGACGAAAAAGGAGCTGTGAGAGGTGGTACAGTGGAAGCACTATGCCACGAAGTAATGTTTACAGAAGACAAATTATTTATCAAGGGTGCAATTGTTACCCTTCCTGCCTGGGCAACTCTAGAAACCGGATTGTCTATACTCATAGAACTGTCGTTGCTGAAAGAATCGGCAAGCCGAATTGAACAGATTGTTTCTATATTACTAGACTCAGCACCCGGGCTACTTCTAGAGCCTGGATATTACAATTCTTTGCGCCTTTTGATCGAGAAGGGCGTCACCCCCCACGATCAGCAATTCGCAAGGGAACTGAGAGGAAAAGTGGAGGGGCGGGCAGCTCGACTGAAGCAATCTCTAGGGTCACTCACCGATATCAGTGATAGTATGTCCCTTCGTTCATCTAATATTGGAGATATCTGACTTTTACAGCGGCAAATTTACCTCTTGCAGAGCTTACTGGGGCTCTGTCGCGGACTCTTACGGCAGATGAATTCCTGCAAATCAACCCTGAAGTGTTCGCAACCCAGCTTCATATCTTTCACCTGAGGTACTTAGCGGCTTGGAGCCCTGCGGATGATCTTTCATTGTTGCTCATGTCACCAAATCTCCCTTCCCCGACTCACCGGAATCCCTTGGTGTTTACTTCTACAAATCTCCACTTCCTTACAGATCGGGTTTTTCAGCATGTCCTCTCTGGCGAGGCGGCCACGTCACTGAACTTCAGAGTCAATATTTTATCTCAATGGTTGGAAGTCGCAGAGTTATTGAAAAGAATGGGTGATATGGTTGGGTGGTTAGCTGTCATCATGGCTGTTTCTTCTCCAGCAATTCTTCGACTTAGGGAGACCTGGAGCATGGTAGACCCGGGGCTTGTGGAGCTTTATTGTAAAGGGGGGCGAGTGTTAATGATGACACTAAACAGAAGAAGGTTGAACTATGAGAGAACTGGCTCCGAGGCTCACGTATTTGCCCCTGAAGGTATTGGTATGGAGGTCGCACGGGCAGACGTCGTACCATTTTTCGGAGATTTATGCTATTGCATGGAGGACGCATATGCAAACCGAAATGCCACTATCGACTACCCCAAATTTCTACAAGGCATGAGAGGAGTTCTGCGCTCACTGGATAAATGGAGGACCTGGTTTGCTTCAAAAGTCCAGATGAATAGTACCTTAGAGCAAGAGGAGCGAAAGGAGTTTGAGCAATTACAAAGATGCTTCAAGGAGCTCAATCACAATAACCTCAGCCCTCCTTCTGCCACTTCCCAGGCCTACTTTGACATGTCACTGGTTTGTGAGCCCTCTTCGACGGGCATGTACTTGCAATCACACTATCATCAGCGACTCCCACTGAGTATTGGCGCAAATCTTCCCCTTGTGTTCACAGATGTAATCCCTAGGTTCTCGCTATTTGACCGAGAAGATACCCTTGCAATTGCAGGAGGCAATCATCATAAGAAACCATCTGGTGGAGGTCTGGCACCCTCACAACAGAATCCCGGGCCATCACAGTCAAATCAGAACTTACAGCCACCTGCATCGGCGAACAAGCCTCTGAGGCGCGTACGATCCTTTCCTCCTTCCTCGAAGGGATCCCCTTCTACTCATACAACAGGGTACGATGTATTGGACTTCACTACACGAGAGCGGACTGCTGGGTTGTCTAGTGGCGATGAAGCTATGCTGCGTGCCATTCGGGACGTTGCTGGTGTGAGCCAGCAATTATTTTATTCCAAAGATGGAGAGTTGGTACTAAAGTCCATCACTGAGGAGCATCATTCATCGCGCCCTTCAAGCGTTATCGAAGTTACCTCATCCAGCCGTGTCAGCGTCACATCTCGCCGGATATCCGTTCAGATGCACAGTACAGGGCCATCTCCTCGCATCTCGGTTTATGGGGAAGGCAATGTGCCCACATCTCCTTCAACACGGTCAGATTTACTCCTGGAACTACAAAGAAATAACCTCCAAGTTGTACCAAAAGGTGGCACATTAGAAAGATTAGTAGATATACTAGTTTTAGGTGTTCATGACTTTAGCAAACGGATGAATACTTCGGATAGTACTGATCCAGAGTTTCAGCCGTGGCTCACTATGGATATGAATGTCTTCACGGTTACCTTTTTTGCTACTTTTCGAAGGTAATATCTCTATGTTCAATGAATAATCTCAAGCTAACAACGATAAAGCTATTGCTCTCCAATCGTTCTCCTTGACTATCTCAAGAAGCGTCTTGTTGGTTCCAAATCAGCAGCAACCATTACCCAGAATGCAAATGACGATATTGTGTTCCCTGACTGGACAGGCGTAGACACCGTATCTGCGGAGAGAATCGACTGGCTCATGGTTGCCAAAATTCATATTGGAATTCTAGAAGCCATCCATCTCTGGGTTTCTGAATTCTTTATGGATTTTTATTGTGACCAGAGTCTGTCTGAGTATTTCATCTCATTTGTTTCAATTGCAAACAAAGAGCTGGCTCTATGGAAGGATAAGCGTCACGAAAGTGAAGAACTGCGGAAGACTGCAGAAGACATTGACAAACTATGGACAGATTTGAAAAAATTGTTCTCCAAGCAGATGTATACGCCCTTCATGCACACACCCCAGCCAATCACCAAGCCGCCCGTCGAGTTGGTACTACCACCTCCTGCTTCGATCCGGGAGTTAGAGGCCCTGGTGGAGCAGCTAGAATCCGCAGTATCACGATCTTTCAGAGCGGTAAAGCTTGTCGACTGGATTCTAGCTTTTGAGATTCTTGAAACCCAAAGTGCGGAGCCGCTAGGATTCTTCGTGCCGAAAATGGCTCTCCTTTCTAATGAAGAGGAAATGCATTTCCAGGACATATTTTTTCTACTTGAGAACCTCCGCCGAGTGAACTCCAATGACACTGTCTTCGACACCCTCCCTACTCCGTTACAAGAACTTTGTGTACTTCATAGAAGGATTGGGGACTGGGTTTTGGCGCAGATCACAGAAAACGGTATCAAGTTTGATGTTCGAGGAAAGCGAATTTCAGCGCTGCTAAGATGTCTGACCATCTGCCGATCTAGGATGTCAGGCATGGATCTCTACGAAAGTTCCAACTTAGGGCCTCGACAACACATCCCATCATTTGTGGAAAGTGCTATAGCTGCAGCGTTGGCAAGGCCAGAGAGCAGGATCTTCGCCGCAGCTTGGAGTTTTGCGGTTGAGGATAACGGGAGCTCTGGTGCACTGGTGGAGACGCTTGAGCAGGTTATACCAAAGACCGTTGGACTATTGTCGAAGAACTCTCCTATGACTCCCTGTGTTGGGTGGCTGATTGAAAGAATGTTGGAGATTGTGTGCTACGTCCCTAACATGCTTGTGGAAAACAATCGCTTAATAAATTTCGACAAGAGGCGGTATGTGTACAACTTGATCAACAACTTTACCAACTCAAGCGGTTATCCAGCACTTGAAGGCGAATCTGAGGCGGATGGAGAAGAGGAGATTTGCTTGCCAGCAAATTACGACTCTGATCGACGGCTGCTACGTGATGTTTCCAGTCGAGAGAATCAAACTCATCGGAACGGGAAGCTCAAGGTGTTTTGGAAGCTTTCATATCAGGAGCAGGAGAAGCTTCGTCGAGATTCCAAGCAACGTGAAACAATTGAGAGACAGCAGCGTGATCAAGTCCGGGCCTTACATCGCCGGCAACCTACTCTTGCTCCGGAATCCAGTAAAAAAGGTGGCAAGAGGTTGGGGGTGAACACACTTTTCAAGGCCGTCCGGCCAATATCTATGGCCCTAACTAACTCCTGGACTCCACCTGCGGCAACTGGGCGCATTATATCCCCACATGATCTACCTCCCGCGGAAGGCATGGTTCATAGTAGGAAGCCCACGGCAACAATAGATCTTTTGGGGGTGATTGGGGTTTCCGCTCCAAAGAGTACACGTGATCGGTTCATGTGGAAAATCCGAACAGATGGTGGCACTGGATACCTCATGCAAGCACCATCTGAGATCGAAATGGATGATTGGCTCAAAATTATAGCTAACATTAGAGGTGTTGCTGCTACGGATGGGGCAGAATCCATTGATGGATTGACCATGGTGTCTCAGCCTCGCGTGGCGCTACCGGGTAAGAATTAATCACCGTCGGCAGCCAATAGAATAAAGTACTGACGATATTCCTATAGTCTTTGGGATACCTTTGGAAGAGCTGTGCAAGCGGGATAATGTTAAAGTACCAGTGGTCGTTGAAGCTCTGCTGACCGAAATTGAGTTAAGAGGTAATCAATATTCCCTCCTACTTTTAGTAATCTAAGCTAAGCCCCAAAAAGGACTCAGTGAAGTAGGAATCTATCGCGTGCCGGGATCAGTATCCAGTATCAATGCATTGAAAGCCGCTCTGGACGTAGGTGAAGAGGTCCGTATGGATGATGATCGTTGGTACGACATCAACGCCATTGCGGGATGTTTCAAGCTTTTCATGAGAGAAATTCCGAAGCCCCTCATTCCTCTAGAAATCCTAGGTCACTTCAAAACTCTTACATGTAAGTGACAGACATTAGCACCCCTTTGTTATCAGTTCACTAATTTCGTTATAGTGGAATTACCCGAGGAGGAAGATAGAATTAATGCGTACAGAAATGTCATGACAATGTCTTTGCCTCCCTACACCTATTATTTTCTACGACGATTGTATTTGCATTTCCAGAGGTAATGAGAGCCCCCCAGTATCTACTATTTGATGGATACTCCTAACCCTTTATATAGGATTGCGGCGAATGCGATGATCAACAGAATGGGTGCCGTTAATCTCGCCATTGTCTTCGGTATGGGCCTTGCCCCCGAATCTTCGACTGGTTTTGGAGTATCACCAGATCTCGGGATCTACCAAACGATGGTCAAGCTGTGGATCACGCATGCGCAGACGATATTCCCTGAAATGGAAGACGACGAAAACAGTGAGCAGGGCTCCGTTTCCGTGATGAGGCCTGAATCGGCTGATGCCCCACTGGTGGAAGAGTCTGCAACTCTTCACGGTAACGACAGCACGCCTACTGGTGCAGAGCAGGACTCGCACGAGGTGAAGAGCATGCCGATGACGGCAGCAAGCAGAGGCTAGGAGCCTATAGCCTTTTAATCAGGGGAGAGAAGGCTACCCCGGCCGCGTGATGTATATCGTTTACATTTAGACTCTAGCCTTTTATTACAGAGACTTTTGATTTACAGCGTCAGTGCAAAAAGCAGGGAGGAGGGGCTCATCGTTTTCTTCTGGCGTAATGGCATCTGTTTTCTTGTGTTTACTTCAGTTGTATGCCCGTTTGTTTCCCCTCCTTGTTTTCTTTTTGTAATGTAATGTGTAGTTTTATTTGACGTCCAGTGAAGCTTGGGTATTGATCGTTCATACCGCGGCATATGGCGGGTGCTGATATCACCGGGCCGGGCATGCAGTTGACACAACTTCCGCGGCCTGGTGAAACAGGAGGTGTTGAAAGGAATTGATTGCGCTCGATGTAGATTGACTTGCTTGGCTCGACTTATCCACAAAACATCTGTTAGGACAGAAGAGGTGTCTAGAGAGAACTGTAGACACAGCTTGCCCTCATGAACAAAGAGCGGGCCCGACAAGCTCATCTGGCCGCAACTGGCGATGTCACGTCAACGCACGGAAGCTAGGCCTCAAGCGGCAGTCAATTCCTTTTACGGCAGTTTACCGGCAGCAGAATCTCGGCGTGTCCAGAGTCTCGGCGCCATACCGTAGTCTGGCTACAAATGAAACCGGGACAAAAGACTTGTAGGATGCAAAGGTTTACCCTACTCTGGTGCAACCAGCGCTTCTCCAGGCCGCACATCAGTTAGTAGGTAACTCCTACCATCGGCGCAGTGCTGTGCGTCAGGGCGCGGGTCTTACCCTCTTTCTCCGGTGGGCTGCAAATGGGAGTTTGGCTTTCAGTTATTCCAGAGCCCGCAGGGGAGAGATCGGGATGGGGCCGGAGCCGTATGTTGGGGGTACTTCTCGATCGCAAAGAGGTACGGCAGTACTCCGTACGTGGCCAGGCACGTAGTCGTAGAGGAGCCTCGTGATCCATGCTACTCTGGGCTGCGTAGAATGGGTCCTCACACGCGCCGCCAAAACAGTCCCAGCAACATGCAGGGTGAGTGCAGGTTCTGTGGTACAGAGTAGTACAGCACTGAGGTCCACCAAGTTCGCGTAAACCCTGGCAATACAGCTTAACTCAACGGCTTCTCAAACGGGCTCCTCATCGGCTCCTCATCGGCTCTCACCAGCAGGAGGCATCTGAAGCAGATGCTGTTTTCCGCTCAATCACTCAGTCCAACTTAACCAGTCTTCACCCTGATAGGCGCCAAACGATTGCTAGCTCTGGCTCGGAGTGCTTATATTACCTGGCGCGCTCCGTACGCTCCATCATAAGCGAAACAAAAGGAACAAACATTTGCCAGAAGCAAACGTTTCGCCGCTCCTCTTCAGCCTCGCCCAAACTACCGCCTGTTTTAGATAGAACAAACTATGCCAGCCGGTATATAGACAAAATCCCACGACTTCTCTGCCCTCGTTCCCTGAAGCCTTCGTGTGTCCCGTCTCCTCCGATAAGCAAGCAGATCATCCCAACCTCGCTCCCCTCGTTCCATTGGACCTACAACCTTATCACTCCTCCTCCAAAGCCCCACAGAACGTTCCCCCCAAACCCCCCCCCCGCCCATAATGCCCAAGGAGCATAAACGTGAGCTTCTCACCGGCTCCATTCAGTCTTATTCGTACTGTGATCGAATATCAGCTAACTAGTGTTGGCACACACAGCGAAATCCCCGCTGAGGCCGGCCCCTGCTCTACCCACCTCCGTCGAAAACTCGTATCGCCAAAAATGCCTAGAGCTCAAAAAGCGTATCCGGGAGATTGAAGACTTCAATGAAGTCCTGATTTTGCGCATACAACGATCACGGCGAGGTATTCAGCGAGCAAGGCTAGAACGAGCATTCTTGCTACAACAGCTTGAAGACCGGACGGATGCCAGGGTGGATGATTCAGAGGGCAGTCCATCACCGCCTCCGACGGTAGGTGCCACCACTATTGCTACGAATGCCGCTGCCGCTGCTGCTGCCATGTCAGATGTCATGCCGCATGGACCAGGGTCGAGCTTGTTGTTGGTCAGACCCCAAATGATTTCATACTTGACCACACATTGTCGGCTGGACCGCCCTACGTAGTCTCATCCCCCAACATATGCATCTCTCTCGTCTTCATTTTACTGTCGGCGCATGATCGAAAGACTGCCACGTGCTAATAGTATATAATGGGTGTTCTGCTAGCCGAAGGAAAAGCCCCTACGAGTTAAAAGAGCACGCAAGGACGCTCCTGATCAGCCTTCGAGTCGACAACATAGCCCTTCACCACCAAGAGAGGTCCATCCTATGAGTTCGTACCAGTCAACTTTTGCGACAGTTAATCCTGCTACTGAAAGCTCAAATCACTCTACGATGCCACATGCTGCTGCTTCGAAGAAAGGTGGCTCCAGAGCACCTCGTGGGCCTAAGCGCCCCCAGAATGCATACATGATGTACTAAAGCCCTTAATGCATTCACATTCGTAATAATCTTACTAATTTACTTTATAGCTTTTGCGACAAGGAACGCAATACTATCCGACGAGAAAACGAGAATGACGAAGACTTTGATATGCACAAAGCCCTTGCAAAAGCCTGGCGAGACCTTGGCCCCGCGGGTCAGAAACCATACTTCACTGAGTATGACCGTAATAGGGAGCGGTATAAAGCCGAATGTGAAGAGTTGGGTCTTATACCAGGTGGTCAAGCGGCTGTGGTGCCTAGTCATGGGAAGCGTGGGCCGAGGGCCGCATCAGCGGGGTCCTCGGTTGCGCCTACACCCGTGGAAGCGGAGGCCGCGAGCCCACAGGAGGCGGAGAATGAGGAGATGGAGGATGCGGGCGCCGGGGGAAGTGCGGCAGGGGGAGGATTTACGGCGGTTAATAGGTAGAGTCGGATTGCTCTGATAAGCCATTCTGTGACTGCGGCTTAGAGAAATGAAGCAATTCTACTGCATTCGCACGGGATATGCGCGATCCTAGATGCACCCAGTAACGTGGTTGCATTATAATCTTCGTTCTTCATTTGCCTTTTGCTTTACATTGGTGTAAAGCTGTGGCCTATGTTTCTGTTACTACACCTCTCATTGTCCTTTTTGCCTTTCTCCTTAGAGAATACATTATGAGAGTTTTATCTGGTCAGTTCACTGTCTCTTAGCCTTTTTTTTCCCCCTTTTTTTTTTTTCTTTTCTCTTTACCTAGGTAGAATGAGCTGGGTTGCATGCATGATGAGCTTTGGGAAGCTCAGTTATTTTTTAAAAAACTACAATACGAAAAGAAGATTGTTGCAGCCTCGAACGACTGTACCGGGGTGCGAGGATACTTCCCGGAATTGCGAAGCATGAGCAGTGTTTGCTGTTTGCGAAAGGGTACCTAGGTAGTGCCCTACCTGGTGCATGTAGGGTACATATGTAACGATGCATAATTGAACAATCTCGGTGAGCGTCAGAGGGTGGGAAGGGGCAGTGCTAGTCATGGGGGCAAATAGAGGGGTCAATACTATATCCCTATATTGAGGACAATGGGCCCGAGAACAAGCTTCGGGACCCCTGTGCGCGTAACGTGACATCATAGGGGTTGGGGGCGGCGGGGTTCCAGTGAGGCCAGCTATGCGCAATGTAGGACCTATGCTGCGCCTTTCCAGTGACACGAGTTGAGGGTAACGATACACGACCGGGGCTTAAGGGTAATGGGACTGTATACAAATAGGGCCATGGATTGCCTCAAGCCCATCGGTATCTGAAATATACCCAAGAACTCCACTGCCTAACACGCCCTACCGCGGTGCTTGAGTCACGAGACTTCTAGTCTTAATACATGAGAACAGAAAGCTAGCATCAACAGATCCCAAAATAATAGTACCGAAAGTCACGGGGTATATCGCTGTCTCAACTAGAAGCGTTCTGTGTCCATGTAATGCACGGCCCTAACCCAAATTACCTGATCAAGTAAACAGTGGTCCAGAAAGTGACCCCTTCGCCCCTCCACATACAACGTGCCGTATTCGATTCAAGCCAATAGTAGGTGATGTGTAGCAGCAATGCGTTTAAAGTTGGCATCTAGGTGATCCGTTTTTTAGGCAATTTCAATAACAACATCGGGGAGCTGTCAGTATCGCACAGAATCATAGTATACTTGTAGTGTTGATTACTAACTGGCACTTGTTCTTCGATCAGGCGGGCACCGGCCTCTCAGAGAGAGATCAGGTCTAGACTTGCATTCTCCTCAGCCTTCACGTGATTAGGCCATGGCATCTTGAGCAATAGTGGGCGCGCTTTTGTGAAACAAATTGAGTTGGACAGAAACTTGCTGTCAGTAGAAGAGCGTTAAGGGAGAATATGGGAGAGGGAGTTGGGGGGATTTGGGGCGGGTAAGGTAATTGAAGAAAATGCTAAGAGGTTGATAGAGAAGTTGAACAAGTACCTTAATTTTATACAAATGCACGGCTTTTTGAAGCATCTTGAAGGGCACTAGTCTGCTCTACTTATCACCTGCCTGGAATTACTTTGGCCTCTATCTCACAGTTGATACCCCATACCCTTCCAGTGCAACAGCCACTTTGCTCCGCGCTGGGATTACCTCTATGTGCCATTGGCCGGCAAGGGTTACTGGAGGTAAAAGGAAGTGTTCAATTTTCTTGAGGTAGTTTCACCGAATATGCACTTATACCGGCTGCAATCCCTAAGCTTAGTCTTTGTGGCTTCTTGTGTGCACCTTGAGGGCCTCCCTAGTCCATTTCTCAGTCGGATAGGCCTCCAGACTTTCAATAAATCGTGTAAGAGAATGTTCCAGTAAATATTCTGCACTATGTAAAAAAATCTGTAAATGCTTCAGGTGTAATAAAACAGGAAACATACACAAACTTAGCACCATCACAGTCAATCCCCTGAACCATCTGATTTGCACCAGCTTACTTGTGCTCGAAAGCTTGCTCCATCCTCGTATTGGAACCCACATCCCTCGAGAGTTGCTGAACATACCACATGCTGAGAAATGTCAGTGAGTATGCGGTGGATGGACCTTGGAGCTGGAGAACTGGCTTTGCCAAAATACTTAGTGTCGATCGTTTGTTTTTTAATTGTTATTTGTTTAGTATCTGCCACGCTCCCAATATCGGCCGAGATCTTGAGAATCGTTGATTAGTTTGTGAGGTCCAGGTGGCTGGTATTCGAAATCCTCCTCAATCATTCCACCTCTCAACAGGTTACCTGCTCGAGCGTGAGTGAGATGTTCACCATAGCAGCTCACTGGTGATGTCAGCACGCACTCGATGAAGTATGACAATAAACACAGCATACATATGGTTGCTTGTTGGGATTATTATGTTGATCCTTTGTCTCATTACCTTTGTAATATCAGGGTAATCATTTGGATTTTAATACAACATGTGTAATATGGACCACGCAGTAATATCCAGAAAGCTAAAGGAGATGGTAATCATTATACTCATTCTATAAAACCCTCTATATAATCTATTAATCAACTCAATATGACTACCCTTCGTACCCATGACTGGAGCTACTTCTACGAAATGCCAAGTTGAACTCTCGCATAAAGTACCTTCTCAGAGATGCCGCACCCTTTTCTCTAGCATTGTCAGGAAAATTAGCATGTTATCTGCCATCCAATCCGTACGACAATGCATTCAAGTTGAGGTGGAATCGACATACTACTAGTCTAGTTCTTGGATTGAGACTTTTTGGAATAATCGAGCATTAGCAATGGTAGTCTGGCGTAGCAATGCGAGGTGCTGATGTTACATTGGGGAGCTCCGCTCTGTTACCCCCCACACTTGATTAAAACGCTACCTCAGGATATTGGGCACTATCACCATCACACGATCACTTGTGTCATTATGGTTCCCTAGTGTCTGTTCACCAAGACCAAACGATCAAAGTTCTTTTTCATACCTTATTTTAGTCTGTAGTCTGGTACATTTACTTTTACTTATTCTCGTGCCCAGACCGATTTATTTGGTATGGTGACTTTTACCCACTGGCCACGGTGTTCATGATGGTTACCGTACACACGCCTAGTGCGATATTACCTTGTTGGTATTGGGCAACAACACCTCGCAGTCACGATAGCGTCTGGCCTATGACGATTAGATGACAAGATATGATGTATTTTTTTTTACGATGAACCTGGTGCAAGACTGGAGCGTCAAGCAAGTATATTAATCTACTCCAATCCTGTCAAGTGGATCTACTCCAAACATTCTCTGCGGGATATGAGCCAGGTTTATTCGAACGACGAAACAAATATATGGCCCTGGACTAGTTTTCGCTACGATAATATATCTGCAACAGATTATGACGGAGAACTCAGGGTATCAAGCGTTTATTTTGAATTATAATGAAAAGTCAAGAGTTATAATTGGAAGGGATAAGTTAAATGTGTACCAGAGAGTCACCTGGTTTCTAAGAGCGTTCCCTATACATACAGGGGACAAGTTACGCAAGAAATGTGATATTGATTTGGGCAACCCAGAGAGACTCATACAGTATATCGAGGTCTAGGACGAAAGCGGCCTCCCAGCTATTAGTACCTTATTCGCCGCCCTCCACCAAGTGTCGGAGGCCTCGACAAGGCTTGACAGCTGGTTTAGACGGATGGACAGAGGAAATGTTTAGGCGAGTGGACAGAGGAATTGTTTAGGCAGGTGGAGAGAAGAAATGTTTAGACAGATGGATAGAGGAAATATTTGAATGAATGGACAGAGAAAGGGAACAGGATGCAAAAGCACAGGCATTAGGGGTAAAGAAACGTTACCTATCTCCTACTCGTCTCACTACGTTTTCGTCACTTCTCTGAGAGGCTTGCAGTTTGGTCTACCACCCTACCAGAACGCAGCCACCCACCAAGTGAAGTTCAGGTTTGCCCCTCGAGGGAAACCATGGAAAACATCTGTGGGACAGACGACAGCCATTGGGGGAGTTATCGGCCAATATCAGAGTGGGGGTCTAGGGGGGTATTTCCAAGCACACTATCTAACGTCGATTGAAAGAAGCCAACATAAAAAGGTGGCGAGTAGCTCAGCGACTATTGTTAGATGATGAGACAGCCTCAAAGAGGTTTCGATGGGCGTTGGAGCACCGAGGTTGGACTGAGGAGCAGTGGGGGAAGGTAAATTGGAGTGATGAGTGTTTTGTCGAAAAATCCTCTGATGCAAAACTTGTATGGGTCTTTTTGAAAACCTAGCGAAAAGTGGAAAAAGGATTGTATTAATCCCCTCAAAATCTGGAGCTGTTACCCAGATGGCCTGGGCTTGTTTTGCTGGGGCAGAAAAGAGACCTATAGTTGAGATGCGTTGTGCCTATCGTTGAGATGCGTGGTGATCCATAGTCCAAGGGGGGGTCACGGGGAAGTATACTTGAAGGCATTGCAGGACTACCTTCCAGAATTTCACCAAGAGGGTTGGATATATGTACATGCAAGACAATGCCCCAATACACACCTACGGCCCAGTAAAGGAATGGTTTCAATCCCCAAAATATACGGTCATGGATTGGCCACCTGATTCACCTGACCTAAACCCCATCAAACATGTCTGGGTGCGCCTGAAAGAAGACCTCCATAAATACTACCCTGAGTTTATCAACCTTTCTGGAGATGCAGAGACTAAAATCCAAGCTGGCTGATGTAATTTTTCACTGCTGGGAGCTTCTTGACCCATCAATATTTGACAGACTTGCCAGGAGTATGCCTAGGAGGATTGCCGCGGTCATTGAGGCCAAGGGCTGGTATACCAAGTATTAATTTTTATGAGGGATGGGAAAGCGTGTATATATTCTTTAGATTATAAGCATGAAGTTTCACAGTCTAAATTAAGGTGGTTGTTGAGATATCCGAGAATAGGTGCAAAGACTAATGGCACGGAATCATACAATCCTGCCCACGGCGTACAATTTGCTCGCTAGGACACCACACATAACCCGCTAGCTTGTACGAGAATACTTCCTTCCAGGTCTGCAATCATAGGAAGAAATCCAAAGCCCCGTCTGTGCGGGCCAATAGGGAAGAGACGCTGAGAAGGGTAATCACAGAGAACGGGGGGTCAGAAATCAGGGGCAACTCAGATCAAAACAACGGCCCCGCAAATAAGAAAAAGGCAGAAAAGATTATATAGAAGTTATCAGGACAATACGTGGGGTAATACGTGGGGTCTACTGACCCTTGTCCTATAACAACAGTCCTCAATGGATAAGCCAACAACTGCTCCACCAAACGACAAAGCGAAGGAAGGGAGCGGGATGCCAAAGCGCAGGCTTTAATAGTGGAGGAGAAAGCAAGCTTTCAAGCACAAAAGGAAACTGGAGAAACGGAAGGTACCAGGAAAACCTTCAGTTCGTGGATTTGCTGAAGAACGTTCCATGATGGAAGTTCTCGAGTCTGTGGATGTTTTGTCGAAGGAGATAAGGGCTGCTGTATTTTAATTTCGTTTTAGTGAATTTGACATCCGCAGCCTAGAATGAAGTAATGAGTTTCTGTTTAAGCACTGAGGGGTGAGGTTAGGGATGCCCTAAAGAGTGGAAAGGGATAAGTCCCTGCTGCTGAAAAGGTTCCATGATTGAAGGTTCTAGAGCCCGTGAATAGTTTGTCGAAGGATAAAGGGGTTTCTGTTATTTAAGCTCATGTTTGAAGATGAGTTTGATATTTGGTCCGCCGCTGACATCCGCAGCGTAGAATGCAGATTATGAGTTTCGGTTTAGGCAATTGTGCGAGAACAAAAGATAACTAGAAGACGGATGGATGTGTTACCCTCAAGAGCAGCTCATGAGTTAGTGTGAAACAGTAAGGGTAAGTTCAAAGAACCAATGCTAGTACTTAGGGTAGCCATGTAAAGTATAGGTAGAATTCCACAGCAGTCCCTCGTCACTAGGTGTAGAAGGATAAGGATAAAGGGCCGTTCCACCGCTAGCCGGCAGTAGCACTAGTAGCTACTAGGCAAACATACTAATCCTACATAGCTAGGTGCTGAGCAGGTCACAAAATAGCCAACTGGGTTACCCTGAAAGGGGCTCCATAACGGGGGAGGCAGGAGACAATGCACCTGCTAGCGAGGCGGCTACAAAACTACTCTTCGGGCCGAGGCTCTGGAATGTGCTAAAGATTGAACTCCCTTTCTTCTCTCTTCACAGGCCAATATTGACATCAGGCAATTCGAACAACACCATGCTGAAAAAATCCTTGGTTATCCGCATCTCATCGGGAGGGTTTCTAACAATGACTTCAAGCTCGGCTAACGTCGGTGAAACAGGCCTGGTACATGTGTTGTCGGTTGGGATAGGGAGCGCAAGATTCTTAGGCCTGGCTGTAACCATAAATGGTTTGATAGCCAACGAAGACATTAGTCAAAGTACTATTACCCTGACGCAGGAGGAGGACATCGATTCTTGATAATTTCAAGAAGCATACAATTACTTGCACGAGATTAATTATCCAATTCTAGTAATACACCACCTTAGTTCCTCAGTTGCAACACTACGGGTATACCTATCCCCCCTGAATATACAATTTACAGTTTACTCTTCGCAGGAGTCATCATCGCCTGTATCTTCGCAATAGTCTCCTCTGCCTCCCTTTCAATCCGCTTCACCAACACCTCACAAGTGGGGATATCCTTAATCAATCCCATAGCCGGCCCCACACTCCACACACCATGCTCCACATCCCCATTGAGATACACCTCCCTTCCTCTCTGCCCGCTAACCAAATGCGCAATCTCCTCAAACTTGCCTGTCGGGCTCTCAGTCTCAATTCTCTTTGCCTCCATGGCAACCTTGTTCTTGAATAACCTAGACGTATTCCTCCACCTGCGGAGCAATAGCGTGGTACCATCTTCTGTAGCATTGACGATTACCTTCTTCACGTTCTCGTGGATAGGGGATTCGACTGTGCACATGAACCTAGTTCCCATATTCACTCCGCACGCCCCAAGGGCAAGCACACCAGCTAGACCCTGACCATCGGCAAATCCACCTGAAGCGATAAAAGGGGTCTTTAGACTCTGAGCTGCTCGACGTAGGAGGATAAAGTTTGGGATATCATGCTCCCCCACGTGGCCAGCGCACTCGAACCCATCAATACTCAAAAAGTCCACGCCGAGCTTCTCGGCCGATAGGGCATGCCGGATGGTGGTGCATTTGTGGAGGATTATTAGTCCGGCAGATTTTAGCTTCTTGATGATAGGGCCTGGGGAGTTGCCAGCGGTTTCGACGATCTTGATGTTTTCGTCGATGACGACCTGCGCATAGGCGTCGTAATTGGGCGGTACAAGGGCGGGGAGGAGAGTGATGTTTACACCGAAGGGCTTGGTGGTCATGGTTCGGCAGCGGCGGATTTCTTTGCGGAGGTCTTCGGGGGTGGGTTGGGTGAGGGCAGTGAGCTGCCAGAGAATGTCAGCAATATGCTCTGGAAAGCGGAAATTTTAGGGCAGAGGAACATACGATACCAAGTCCACCAGCGTTGGAAACCGCAGAGGTGAGTTCAGCATAGCCAACCCATTGCATACCACCTTGGACGACGGGAACGGAAATCCCAAGGGCTTCTGTGAGGGCTGTCCTGAAGGGCATGATATCGTGATAATAAGTCTGCAGGGCTTAGGTGCTTCCCCAGGAATGGCCAACAGCGTAGGTAGTTGGTATGGCAAAAGTAATATATATAAAGAATGAACTCTGAGGAGTAGTAGTAAGCTGTGCCACCCGATTTTTCTGTAGTTGGAACATGAGATCCCGGCGGTATAAGAGCCCCGTGTAAGTACCTCGGCCATTTTTAGTGGCATCTTTGCTCGTGATAGCTGGTATTAATGACAAAGGCCATTGTAGAATTGCACATCTTATCAGATTCGAAAATCAACCTGACTCCTGTGAGATACCTCCACTATAAGAGTACAATCAGTGGGCATTAGTCATGATCGGCACGGGGGAAAGGTGTTAGAATCACGGACTCGACAACGGACATTAAGCCCCATACCGCAACAACCATGCCTTCTACCGTGCGACGAGAGATGACTATAGAGTAGAGAGAGGTATTATTCTCGTTCTCTTCCATTTACAATATACAATCACCATGATTTCCGTAATTTCTGGCCGCCCTTGGTCAACCATCAAAAACTTTCTAAATCGGATATATAGAACAGGGGCATATTGAAAATGCTCCTAGGCTCGGTATTCATTTCATAATTAGATTATTTTAAAATTGGGGGTGTCGGGGGGCGCAGCCCCCTGACGTATATTGAGGAAGGTGTAATCCCTGGGCATTAGTCATGGTGAAATCAAAATTTGAGCCGCAACCCCTACTATAAGATCTCAATTCTGTTCTATATCTCAACAACTACATGTTGCTCAAGTGTGAAATAAAAAAAGAAAGAAGTATAGGTAGTAAAGAAATAGAATTCAAAGTTTCAACCAAATTGAAGAAAAATTGCACAAAGAGAAAAGGTTGAAAATACAGTTAATAGCGAGTGTACCAGCCCTTAGCTGTAATAACAGCTGCCACCCGGTTAGGCATACATAATTGAAAAACAGATTCTGGAATTGATTCCCATGTTTCAGGCAAGACTTCAGCAAGTCGAGTTCTAACCGCATCTGGCCCTCCAGGAGTGTTGGCAATGTCAGGAAACTTCGCATATAAGTACCATTTGAGATGAATATTCAATAGGATTGAGATCAGGGCTATAGGGAAGGGTATCTGTCAACTGAAATATCATGTCGCTTAAGGAACTCAGTCACTAGCTTGGCTGTGTGAACTAGAGCATCGTCTTGGAATTTGGCATTGCCAATAGTGCGATTGATATGATTAATGACTGGATGGAGGAGGGACTCAAGTAGGCAATAATAAACAGAGGCATTAACAGAACGTACTTCTAAAGGTACAAAAAGTACCATACTGTTTCCCCTAGAAACATCCCCAAACCACTATAGATGTTTCTTTTCCTTTTGGACTTGCATTAGTACAATCCTTATCCTACTTTTGTATGGGTGTACAAAATACCCATATTTGTCTTGCATGAGAGGACTCCAAAACGTTACTTTGAAAGTCTTTAGCCCAATCCTAGTCTGGCTTTAGTCTACCTTGCACTAGCCCCTCTGTACTAGTGCAAGCCAGAGGGGCTAGTGCAAGCCAGACTAGCCCAATCCTTCCTTTCTAGTGCCCATGCTAGCCTTTCCTGAGCTCTTGCAGTATTCAATTTCGGTCTTTTCTTTGCTAGCAACTTGCATACTTAGGTAACGGTCTGAACAAAAAAGGAAATATCTCGACAATTAACTGACAAACCGCTACCTCCAGATCAACTTGTACACTACAAACAAAAGCAAACAAGAATTGTAGCAAACACCAGATTCAAACCTTCTTAGCTATCCATGCACCGCATATAGAAAACAGTTCATCTAGCAAGACTCCTTTGTAGAATGATAACCCGTAAAGAAATTGAGAAATCTCTGCCATTACCATCACCACACTACATCCCACTGGAGACCATGCCAATGAATCTCATAAAGTGTGCTTTACGAGTATGAACCGCTTCAGCTGGATCTATGTGTAGACCCAGTGCTCGTAGGAGTCGATCAATATCATCTCCTATTACCTGGTTAATAGATTTTTTTGTCTGCACAGGCTGGAATTCTAACCTTGCAATCTTCTGATTTCGGCTCGGTCTCTAGGGAACCCGTCGATATGGTGGCCATTAACGTCAACTAAATCCTCAATCAAGGAATCGTTACGAGTGATGCTAGAATTGCAAAGGCGAGCGAAATTATTTCTTTCACTAGATACACCACTGTTAGTTACTCAGACATCAATCTACAGTAGGAGTTCATAGACATGCTTTCGTAAGATATCCTGCCTAATTTGATTTTGCCCTTGAATCAATTGATCTTGCACTCGAATCAATTGATTTTGCCCTTGAATCAATTGATCTTGCACTCGAATCAATTGATTTTGCCCTTGAATCAATTGATTTTGCCCTTGAATCAATTGATTGACAAGGACAATGATCTGTTGTCCTTGGTCAATGAACGGAATATTGGGAATCAATGCAGCCTCGTCTGCCAGTCCCCGCAAATGTTGGGCAATATTGTCATAGTTTGGCTGGGCGAGATGCAGTTGTTGCCCTGGAAAGTTTGCCATTTCCTGTGGATTTCCAATTACTAACTCTTGTCCGACAACTAGAATTAATCTTGAACTCACCAAATAAAAATCCTTAGTGAACCCTGATTAAGCGGGCAGAGCGTGAGGAGAGCGGGTAAGGGTAACCGAAAGGATCGTAACGAAGCCGGAGGCGAAGTGTAGAGGACAGAGAGAGACCTCCACAGGAGAACCAGACTAAGAGAGAGAGGCAAAAAGGTGGACGAAGCTAGCCTCGTACAAACCAGTCTGTTGTCTATGGGGGAGTTGCTGAGGTCACGAACCTGCTAGTTACTTGGCGTTGTCACTTGTATCTAGCCTCTACTTTATTTATGAAACAAACATGCAACCTAGCCTCGCTTCTAGTCTGGTTGGCACGTGGTCGTTGTGCCAACCAGACTACATAAACCACTCTATTATTTACACAAAATAAAATAAACTAGACAAACAAGAAACTACCACCACATACTAATACCTCCGAACGCTACCGCTGAGTCATCTACACCCTTCTCCACAATCCCTCCGTTACTCAACGCTGTATACACGCACCTTCTTTGTCCTTGCCAATTGTTTCAAATATCACATGCACCTTTTTCTGTCACCCGAAATGATACACCATCGTAACTCAACATCCGCCAGCTATCACCGGTAGTAACAAACCCATAAACAAAACCTCCATTGTTGTTATCACTCATATACTTCATCGACCATAAACACTGCCCCATCCCGACATCAAGCGACTCTCTTTTTGCCTCTACAATTAATACATACTTGTGTTCCGCTACCAAACAGCATCAACAACAAACTCTTCAAATCCGCCAGTCTCCAAATCCGTGGAAATAATTTGCTTCTCCCTAAAAGATTTGACTTTTTTGACTCGTAAATAATTGGACTGATGATTGAATAAACTAAGTCGTTGACATTCGGTTCCATAAAATTCAGCAGATCAAGCGGAGGGACCTCAACATCAATGTACCGTTAAATTTGCTTGTAAACTTCATTCTTGGCCGTCGTAATAACCTCCGAAACCTCTTCAAACCTATATCCTGCTGCAACCAACATATCCTTGGGTGCAATAACCATGGAACCAAGATCAATCATCGAAACACCTATCCTTTCTTCCACTTCGCGTTGTGACATCTTGGAGTACAACTTAGCCCAGGGGAATATCTCTTCTTCTGCGCCTCTTCAGCCATTTTCTAAAAAATCAAACTATTAAACAACTAATCAACATATACCCCGAAAACTAGAATTAATCTTGAACTCACCTACACTGATATTTTACGGGTTAGGCGGAGCGGAGCGTGAGCGTAGCAGCGGGTTAGGTACCGAACCGTCCTGAAGGGAATGGAGCGAAGCATAATGGACAGATAGAAAGGCTGAATGCAACGGGGGGAATGCCCCGACTATATACACAGACACATGACTCATGTGTCGACCGCAACCAACTATAACTAACTATTACGCATGCGCCACTCAGCGTTGCCTCTCACCAACCAAAGGGCGGCAGCCTAGCCCCGCTTAGTCTGGTTGCACAACCCTTCGAGTATCGTCGTGCGGATTAGCCTGCGCCTGGGAGTGCGAGGATTTTGTATCACACCCTCACTTGGAATTGGACCTGCTGTGGCTCCTCTACTTGATCCTAGGCTAGGCTTCCACTTGCCTGTTTCTGTACGCAATTACATTGGCAGAAGCGATGCAATTCGTTCGAGCTCCTCCTCACGTCACCGAAACTCTCAAGACATGTCAAGCTTTTCCGCGGGATACATACCCAGATTGGTTGGGCATGGGGTTCTCGTTTGTTTGACATGCGTACCGTAGCCCGAGGAGACCCCTCTGTTGTCTATTGGATGGACGCAGGGGATGGGACCTGACCACCAGAGCCAGTGATGCTACGGTCAGGGCCAGCGCTAGTCTGTGGACAACCATACGGCCGGGAGAAGTGTGGGACATTTATTGAGACGGAAGCTAAATGTGGTGAGCAAGCTTGGGAGGGCGTCATGGGTGCGCACCCTGCGCATCTACTATCTCGTAAGTATGGGTATGTGTGTGCTTGATAAGCCTCGTCTCGCGGGATACTGGAAGCGGTCACACGCAGAAGAGACCATCAGACTATGTACTTAGTATGCTAGCTGCTAAAGTCGTCCGAAGTTGATCGGACTACATGTAAATATGCCTTATGCCAGATGACACCACCATTGAGACATACGTTACCAGTCCAGGTACGTCCATAACTTGCCAGACCATGAATACGGGCGTCTGAAAAATTCGTTCACTTCTGTCATTGCTTTTGGGCTCCAGAATCCACCTGTGCCCCAGGCTGTTTTGGGAGACCTGACGTTTAGAACCCCCTCTTGTAGCTTGCGACTAAGCCAGGCTAAGCATGCCCCCCCTCCTCCCCAATGAGCCGACCTTCCTCGATCCCGCCTGCCCTGCTTCAAATCTCGCTTTCCCATGCCTGCTCAGCGCTTCTTGCCAGCTTGCTAGGCCAATATATATATATACTATTGCATACGTGCAGTGGATATGCCAATAGCCTTATATAGATGGCCCGTTTTCATATCATTGCCATCTCATTTGTTGCTGGCGCAGCAGTGGCAATAACTTACAGCTAGCACCGCTTTGCACAGAAACGGCGTCGACGGGCTCTGGCTGGCCTGGCGTATTCTATGCCCACTGGCATCTTTATATTAGCTATTGTACCCACTCGGACGAACGAGCCCCGTCACAAGGCGCCTGACTTTGAGACCCACACATATCTCTAGGCATATTTGTTCAAGGATACATACTGTTACCTTGGTGCCCTGCTTCGTTTGCGTTTGCTCCCACAGCGATGATCTGAAGCTCAAGAAACACAGAAGGGAGTATTGCACAACATCCCAGGCTGCTTCTTATCCACTCTGTTGGCGAGGCTGCACCAGCGACTGACATCGCCGTATCAGCGGCAGGCCTCTGCCCAAGGCTGTCACCATCAGTTAGTCTGGTTACCCATCAGTATCGAATTCGAATACCCAACGATACTATCCAAAATTGTACATCTTGCTCGACTGTACCCGCAGTCTGCCGCGCTGTCACTACAGCGTACAGCTCTAGTCGTTCTGCTTTTAGCTGACTCGCCACAGCTTGCCCGCTTGGGTTGCTATCCTGACATCTCATCCAACAGCACAACCCTCCCCACCAACGCCAGGTACTTCCACCGGTTCCTCTCACCCGTGCTGGCAAACTGCAGCATAAGGGAAAAAAGAAAGATAAATTCCACTGAATGGTTGCGCGTGATCGCCGAGAGTAGAACACTTACATCACACCCTCTGGCCTCCGCACCTCAAACTGCACTAGCAATCTCGATACTTCAAGGGGCTGTACGGAGCTTCTGCTCTCATTTGTCTCGACCATCATCTCACCGTGGTTGGATCTCTCCCTTACGGCCTCAAGTTAATTTTCCGAAGAACATACACTAGCAGTGTCTCACCTCGAGGTGTCGGCAGTATAAATCCATTTTCTCCTCTCACAGCACAAGAAGACAAGAAGGGTCAAAAACACCGACTCAAACACCACCGACTATCGTGGGTATCGAAGCACACATCCGAAAACGCTAGAGGGCTCACATACGGCTTTGGTTCATGGCAGAGCAGAGAAGGCGGTTAAGCTTTGGAGGACACAGAGCAGCAAGACAGGCGGAGATGGAGGGTTCAACTAGTGGGAGTAGTTCGAGTGCTACGCCGTCCAAACCGATAAATCTTCCAGGAGCTTCACGGAGGAACGCAGACAGTATAGCACATTCACAACCCCGCCCTCTACCCACTCCGGGCCCACGTTCTATAGTTTCACCTATACAAAATCTCCTACCATCTGCACCAGCAAGTCCACCCACCCCCGCCCCGAGTCCGACCCCTCAGAAGCATCGGCTGCCTAGCTGGTCTACTGCAAATGATGGAGAGGATGCCTTCCTGAGGGAAGCTCGACCTCATTTTAGCAGGTTAGATTCTCAGGAGCGGCAGCGCTTCCTTGCGGAGATTTTGAATCTTTGCAATTCCCAACAACTTAGTTTTGTATTGAACTATGTTTCCCCACGACTGAAGAAGGACCCGTTTAAATCATTGCCAAACGAGCTTTGTTTGCGAGTACGGCTCTCCTCATATTCTTTATCTCAATTAGGCTAACGCCCTTATAATTAGGTGCTCTCTTTCATAGATGATCCAAAGACGCTGGCTCGCGCCTCACAGGTTTCGAAACACTGGCATGGCTTACTCAGCGACGATCTTACCTGGAAGAAGCTCTGCGAGAAACACAGTTATCGGAGGCTCAGCGGAGTTGGGGTGCTGCCGATATCCGCTTATAATGCTGATGTGTCCGGCTTACCTTACTCGCCTCAGGAGGCTGGATTTGGAGGAAGTTCAAATAAAAAGGGGTTTCAATCAGAGATTACTCCCCAAAATACGGTTACCCCACGACGAAGGCAATACCTTTCCTATAAATCACATTTTAAGCAAAGATACATGGTTGAGACGGCGTGGAGAACTGGAGGCCAGGCCATTGCAAGGCACATCACTCCTGACCAGGGAGTTGTCACTTCGCTACACCTCACTCCGAAGTACATCGTCATAGCATTAGATAATGCTAGTATCCATGTGTTTAACGCTGACGGAATAATCTTGAGGACACTCCAAGGTCATATGATGGGTGTATGGGCCATGGTACCGTGGGGAGATACTCTAGTAAGCGGTGGATGTGACAGAGATGTTCGCGTCTGGGATATGTCAACTGGGGAAAATACTAAGGTTCTGAGGGGACATACATCCACAGTTAGGTGTCTCAAGATGAGCGACCATAAGACTGCTATTTCCGGGTCTAGGGATACAACACTCAGAATATGGGATATTGAAAAAGGCATCTGCTTGAACGTACTAGTAGGACATACCGCTAGTGTTCGATGCCTGGAGATTCATGGAGATTTGGTTGTCAGTGGTAGTTACGATACTACGGCAAAGGTTCGCAATCTAATGACTTTTTGGAGGCTATGGGGCTAATAGACATACTCTATACAGGTTTGGAGCATATCGCAGGGCACATGTCTTCGCACATTATCTGGGCACTTTAGTCAGATATATGCGATTGCGTTCGATGGCAAACGAATTGCTACAGGTTCCTTGGACACATTTGTGAGGATCTGGGATCCAGAAACAGGGTAGATATAGATCAGATGTAGACTTCTTTTTGTATTCGACCAGTACTAACCTTTGTTCTATCAGCGTCTGTCAGGGCATCCTACAGGGCCACACTTCCCTCGTCGGGCAATTACAGATGCGTGGAAACACCCTAGTCACTGGTGGTTCTGACGGTTCCGTCCGAGTCTGGAGTCTTGAGAAGATGCAATGCATTCATAGACTTGCCGCGCATGATAATAGTGTCACATCGCTGCAATTCGATGACGCCAGAATCGTTAGTGGTGGTAGTGACGGACGTGTCAAAGTCTGGGATCTACGCACAGGAATGCTAGTTCGCGAGTTATCAACACCGGCAGAAGCAGTCTGGAGAGTTGCGTTTGAAGATGAGAAGGCTGTCATTTTGGCTAGCCGAGCGGGCCGGACAATCATGGAGGTGTGTAGAGTGACTGTTGCACTTCCATTCCACTACTTTTTAGAAAGTGACATAGTCTAAATCTTGAGACCGTTGTTTAATGGCTAGGTATTTTCGTTTTCACCCCCGCAAGACTCATTGGCGGATACGTTTCATGGAGAGGGCGTGAGCTTGTCGGGGTCGTCAGGGATTTATGAGGATGGCGCTCAGATGCGCGACGACGATGAAGTACCGTTCCCTATGAGGAGCTAGTTGCTAGGCTTGGATTTGGGGTCGTGGCGGACGGCGTTGTGGGGCGCTGGAGTGGAGGAATATACCATTTAAACTTTTTTATCTATTCTTGGATTCCCCCACGTTAGCGGAAGCTGTGGAGGAAGTGGAGCACAAGCATATACTATGGTCTAGGAGAACTTTCCAGTAGGGAACCTATAAGGAACTAGCAGCAGCAATTATTTATCATCACCTGTGATCTCCGCCCTGGAAGAGTTTATATACGTTGCTTCTAGGTTTTCATTTGCCGCGCATTTCATTTTCTGTTATTATTTCGCTGTATATCCTCCTCTCTCTTGATATCCATTTTCTCTTCTTGGATTAGTTTCGTGCATGGCTTTTGGCTCTGAATTTTTGTGTGCATGTGCGTAGTAGGCGGTATTAGCAAACGTAAATAGACGCCTCCTAGCGTGGTTTGAGTTTGAGCTGGTGGGTACTTGGCGGAGTAAAAGGGGGGAGGCGTTTTAGTGGATGGAGAATTGTTTTCTTTATTCCTCTGCGTTTTTTTTTCTTTTTTTTTTTCAGTTTCTCGTGGTTTGTGGTGCGCCCCTCCCTCGCGTTGGTTTTATGTGGAGTGTGTGAGGGTAGTGAGAAATGAGAAGTGAGAAGTGAGAAGTGAGAAGTGACAATGATAAGGAGTGTGGGAGAAGTGGTGGGTGGTGGGTGGTTTGAGAGGATGAGGGGGAGAATATAAATTTGCATGCCTTGTCCTCTTTTTATTACCCGCCTCCAGCAGCAGCAGCGCTTACTAGCACAGCCGTATCTCGCACAGCCGTATCTCGCACAGGTATTACCCCGTCCTCTGCCCCACCCTCCCCAACAAAAAAACACACACACACACACACACCCCACACTTCTTAAGCAGATATGCCCCTGTCGAGCGTGAGGGGGCGCAACGCTTCCGAGGTCTGAGCTCAAAGCGGGTATCTATGTAGTTACCCCTGCGGCGGCTGTTACCCTGAGTCGGGGCATATAATACTTCAAACGGTTTTGCTCTGTGTGTGTGTGTGTGTGTGGGGTTGACGGCGGCGGCTGCGGAGTAGTAGCGGGTTACTCGACCACCACCCTTTTAAAAAAATTAAAAAAATTAAAAAAATTTGTTTCTGCTAGTCGTCTATTACCTCCACCGCCAAACAACAACCGAGCCCCTAACTACATCTACTCAGCCCCCCCCCCCAAACACACTCTCACTCACACACCGCGCGCCAACAAACTGCAGGTGTGTGTACTTGACGCTGGCGGACGGCCGCTAGGGCGCGCTCTCTCTGGGTGTGTGTGTAGTTGGGTGTTTGGGATGAAACTTTAAATTATCCCGTACGACACATAAACTACATAACCCTTTTCATGCAGGTACAGAAAAAAAAAAAAAAAAAAAAAAAAAACACAAAGAATGGAAGGGTCCTCGCGTTCCCCCTCCAATCTGATCAGAGAGCTCCAGGATTTAAACTACTTGGACAAAAAAACCGGGTCTATACATAGTAAAAAGCCAAAAAAAAGTATACAGTACCAATACAACTCATGGGAAAAGAAGAAAAAGAAAAGAAAACTGTACATGCTCAGACAATATGAATCTACGACCTTACTGCTACAGCCGGCTATCAAATCCATAATCGCACCTAGTCACAGTTTTGTATTCATACACTCATCACCGTTCTAACCCCCCTCTCTACTCCCCCTCCTGCGTCATTGCAAAACTCACCCCCAGCACCCCCATCCCCACAAACGCGCACACCATGGGCAGCCTCTGACTATGATAAATGCCCACCGCCTGCCCATACAGCAGCAGTGCAACATTACACATAATCCCCGCCGTAATTGCAAACAGCACGCCATACACCACATTCCTGCTCCCCACATCCTCATTCCCATCTCCATCCCTCGTACTCCTAAACCACAAATACGCGCATAAAGCACCGGCGGGTTGGGAGAGCCCGCCGAGTAAAGATGCCCAGAACATGGCGAGGATGCGGGACTTGAAGGCGAGAAAGAGGGGGAGGGAAATGATGAAGCCTTCGGAGATGTTGTGGATGGAGAGGGCGAGGAAGACGGCAAAGCCGAGGCGAGGGTTGACGTGGTTGGTGGCGAAGGTGATGAAGCCCTGTAGTTACGCGTTAGTCTGAGTGTGATGATTGTGTGCGTATGTGCATTTGTGTGCTTACCTCTGGTATTTTGTGCAATGCTATTGCTAGACTGGTCTGTAGTCCAATACTCAAAAACTCGTTTTTAGGGACATGGTGGTGGCCTGCATGAGTGGGACTGTGATGCCCAGGCCCTACACTCCTCGGCCCACCACCAAGCGAATGAGGATATCCATCATGACTATGCATCGAGCTCGCCAGCGCCCTCTCCACATCCTGCTGCGGGATCTCAACCACTGCCTCCTGCGACTGGATTGGGTGTCTTTGGTCAGATAATGATCCAGCACGCATTGAACCAGCACGGAATGTCTTTGCGGTTTTGGTATGCCCCAAACACATCCTATCACATGGCGGGCTCTCCGTATAGCCATAGCATTTCCCATCCCCAGTCGCCACACACATGCCTTTTCTAGCGACTAGACTTGCTACGGATCCAGAAAGCCGGAGTTTTAGCGATGGCGCGCGAGGTGTAGTTGGTGGGTGTGGGTGTTGATGTTGGTGTTGTAAGAGCGGAGTAGCTTCGCTCATTGGTACGTGTGCATTCCCGTCGGTTTGATGGACGGCTATGGAGTGCTCGTTTATATCATGGTAGTGCTCGTGTGGTCCATGCTCATCAACATCATCATTGTCGATATCGCTAGCGAACCATGCAACTTGGTGGTGAGCCTCGTGCTCGCTCTTACCCCCATGTTCGCAGCGGACTATGCTACTAGGTAAACAGCGATGCAGGATCTCCGAGACAAGAGACAAACCAATAACGCCGACCATGAAGAACCCGATGGACATGAATTTGGCGGCTTGTGGTGATTTCCCGCCATTGGTGAGGTAGATGTTCGCTTCGGGGAGGATTCCATAGAGAGCACTAAATATCTAACCGCGCAAAGCAAAAATCAGCATTTGCTCGCTCAATCAGTGGCGGGCGCTTCAACATACCATCACACCAAAACTTAAGCTCAGCGACGCAGACAGAAATGTCGAATTCTCCCGTATGCTAAAGTGCCTCCATCGAGGGATATGTTTCGTCAATAGGTCCACACAGATGATTGACGAACCCAGCACTGGAAGTTTCATCCAGTCAGTTCAGTCAACCACAGCCTCGGATCCGAGTCTGTACTCACCGCAAGCCACCCCACTAACCAAACTCAAGACCCACCCTCTCACATCGTTCGATTGCGCAGGCCAAAACTCGCCATATGCTGATGCCCATGCCATCTTGACCTTTCAGCGCCGCCTGTCCCGTGCACTGCAATCGTAGCGAGACTATTTCCAAAAGCAAGCCCGTAGATTACTTGATTTGTTGTAGATTATCAAGGTTTCGGTTTAGACCAATCACGCCCGCCGCCGCAACTGTTAGGGTGCTAGGAGCAGACCAGGGTTTGCCCGAGACGTGGGAGATGCGAAAAAGCAACGGGATTTGGAGTTTAGCCTGTGTTTTGCGTTAGAGTTGCAATATGCGAGATTTGAGATATTGGAGTGTATGATCGGAAAAGAAAGACCTTGGGCTGCACGGGACGGGATGGGATGGGGAGGAAATTGGAGGGGGGGGGGGAGAAATCCAGAACGGGGCTTTTATTCAACTCCTAGATGCTCCTGTCCAGATCTCGCTGGGGGAAACGCAGGGTCTGCGATTTGGGGGGGAGGAATGCTGCGGGTATCGACTAACAATGAAAAGCAAGTGATATGATGGATGTGTATGGAAGAGCTGCTTATACGCACATGTGCTGCCCTGCCCTGCCTTTGAATGAATGAACGGCGTGAAACGGGGGAGGGGGAAGACTATTTGGGGGGGAAGGGGTGTATTGTATACTGTGTACTGTATACTGTGTACTGTGTGTTGTGTATTATGTTATGTGGGGAGGAGGGGAGGGTGTGCAATATGACCCACCAAGGTGTCCGCCGGGTCACGCAGGCCTACCGGGTGCTGAGCTGGGAATGCAACGCTGGGCGCCAGCCCGTCTGGTGTTAGCAGGACGGGGCTGTATTCCGCGGGGCGCGTTTGTCTGGATATACATCGGCAGCGTACTGTACTGTGCAAATCGCGGTATTCAGAACAGCACTTCTGTCGAGCCTGCGGAGAGGGCACGGGTAATATAACGGGCAGGCAGGTCATGCAGCAGGAATCGAGACCTGCATGGCGGTGCTGCATGGCGGTGCATAGCCCGCGCGCTGCGATGCATCGCTGCAGATCTGGTGATTGGGCCCTCGCAGCAGTTGGAGCAGTTTGCCGCTTTGTGTTTTGCTGCCGAGGTTGCGTTTCGTCTTTGCGCATGCACAGGATGGCTGGCCCAGAGGCACGACACAAAGGACCTTGGGGGCTACCGTACCTGCCCGTGTGTGACGGAGAATGCGCGCCGATATCGTCCGCGCATGCGTATACAGTTGCACCTTGCTATAACGGATACCAGAGTGTAACTACATACATACAAATATACCTAGGTAAGCCGGAATCTACTTAGAAGGCCCAAAATCCCGAAGTTGCTTCTGGACCTTAATAGTAGCTGTCGGAAGCTTGAATTTGGCGCTGGGCATAAGGGAAAAGAGAGAGTGTTGAAACACTGAGACTCTAGAAGAAAAAAAAATGTAGCAAGTTCGATCATCAAAGCTGCGAAATAGCTTTCTGAAAACCTGTTGGTACCTTTGGAGATACAACTTCATCAGGGTAGTAGGTTGCTGCATGAACTGGAAGGATATTAGGATTACGATTATAGATAACAGCATCTTCATTGAATTTCTTCTGCCCTGAGTTGAAACCGGACGGCAGGGTCAGTTTTTGGCCGTCCGGTATAGCAAGGAGCAACTGTATACCTATATGCCGCAGCGACACACATGCAAGTGCCCGCCTGAGGCTTATTACTGTCGATTAGGCTATGGGCACGTTTGCCATATGTATATAATAATACGGAGCCGGTCCCTGGTATAATAATACGGAGCCGGCCCCTCCCAGGAGCATGCCCACTACTAACGGATATACCTACTATATACAAGTAAGCACATGCCCCCAACACATGCTCCCCACTACCTATAAGCCTTGTGCATCCGCCTGGTTGCATTTCGCCATTCGTTCACATTACCCTCAACTCCCAACCCCTCCCAGCCTCACTTCTTCCCCAATGACTGCTGCCCCCCTTCCGCCGCCCTCTTAAACTCCCTCACCAAAATCCCACACTCCACCTCCCCACACAGCCGCCTCCTCTTTGCCACATCCAGCTTGCCCAGAAACTCCAGCCCACTCGCCCTCTCCACCATCTCTACCGGCACCTCAAACGTCTTCAACGGCGTACTATTACTAATCACCTGATTCGGCATCACAAACGCAGCCACAGCCACAGTCCCATCCGCCGTCTTGCCCTCCCCGATGAGGATCTTATAGAAATGCGTAGGCACGGCTATGTTGGGCGGGTTTCCAACGACTTCATACTCCACCTTCCACTTTCCCTCGGGGGTTCGCTGGGGGAGGTATAGAGGGCCGGTGATGATCCGGACAGAGGGATAGTGCTTTACTAGACGCCGGCAAAAGTCCTCAAAGTGCGCCCAGTAGTCCCGGTTGAATCCGGTGCCAACTTGCGGGCACATGTTTGTCAGCAGAAAGGTCTCGTCCATGGAGGATTGCGACCATTTTGCGTCGGCGGCGGGGGCCTGGTGGCCCCGGTCGTAGCCGGAGCGAAAGTAGTCTTTGAGTTTTGCGCGGAACCTTTCTGGGACTGAACGGAGGATGCCCAGTTAACATGGTGGTGCCTCCCCCCCACCCCCCAGGCTTGGGGGAAAAGCTACATACCTGCTTCGTCTTCGATAAACACGCTGTTCTTCCGATCGCCGTTATCGACCAGCAGCGATTCAGCGGTAATGTGTTCTGCCACCCAAGCAGGATTCCTCATCCGTCGGTCGTAGCCTGAGATGAACGCAGAGTGGTTGCCCATGTCAACTATGGGCCCAGGGAAACCTGTTCGTCGTTACTGGTTTAGCCCAATCTATCCAACTCTCAACCCGGTAACGATGCAGATCTGCGTGCTTACCATACTGGTAAATCCCTGCCGGGTCCACAGGGGCCTCCGGCCTCCCAGTGGCTCCGGGCACAGCTGGTGGTGTCCGAGAGATAGTAACTGGTGGGGGACGGAAGCCCCCCGCAGGAGCGCGGGAGTTGAAGAAGAACGCGGTTGCGAGGGCTCCCGTCGCGGCGCCAGCGGCAGCGGCCAGGAGTGTTCGGGCAGACATCGCGCGGTCGAGTTTTTGGCGGTGCGTAGAGGGTCGAGAGCGTAACACTGGTGTGTTTGTTTTTGAAGACAAAAATTTGGGGGGGACCCTGGGGTCTAAATTAGGGTTCGTGGGGCCGCGGGGATGCTTGCCTCAGCAGGTGACCATGCAATGAGGGTAGGTGTCACGCAGTGTGCCGCTGTCAGCCCCGCACGTGATGCATTCCACCGATCTTCCAACAGATGGAGAAGGACAAAATTGCAGATATCACCGCTTCCGTACATGATGAGCTCACCTCGTATTGAGCATAAATGTTTCTTGTATATATACCTGATACATATCGAAGTCCATGTTAAGGTCAGTCAGTTGTAGTGTATTCCTGTCCTATTTTGCCCGCTTGCAGTGGTTACCCTGAACAAGCTCCGTTCCCAAGTTCCTTGAACCTGGCCTACCCATTATAAATCAGTCGGCTGCATTAGTCGTCAGTTTGGAATGGAAGCATCAATCCGGTACGAGAGCAGCCCTGTCCTCATAGCTGCGCTGTCGACGTTAGCAGGGTGGACTGCCATGTGATCATCGTTCTCTGTATAGACAGGATCTCCTCAGAGTCTGGTTGGGGCAAAGAGGCGCATTGAAATGCCTCACAGAAGCGTGAGATACCTTCAGGTTTTCTACAGGAGGGCTTCTGTTTCTATCCACTCGCAATGTATTCAAGGCAGACAATCCACGTCTTATAAGATTCCACAAATATTGTTCTTATAAAAAAGAGAGCAACAAACATTACATGCCCAAAAAACAGACAAAACGAAATGCACTTTCTACCGCTATCACACACACACCCCTCACCGCAACTCGCTTATTCACCCACCGCCCCACGCCGCTTTCCCAACCCTAAAACCTCGAACTCCTCTTGTTCACCCTATACGCCACCCACCCAAGATATCCTCCCACGCAAACCACAATAAACAGCACAAGCTTCACAAAGAACCACCCCCATCCACCGCTCGCGCTCGACTGCTTACTCCCCATTGGCCTTGGGCTCCCCGCCGAGTTCGAGGCCTTGCTTGATTTCGTGCTGTAGAGGTTCTGCGCGCCTATGAAGATGATGTCGTGGTTATCTAGTACAAAGGTTAGTAACACATATCTCCTACAGTCCGGAGGCTGGGGGAGAGGGGGTTACCAGAAAGCTCCCCACAGTGTGCTGAGAATCCAAGGTAAGATACTGTAGGAAGAGTTACGTTTGGAATATTGAAACAGGTAGTCCAGGTCGTCTGGTCCTTGTACAGAAGATCGAGATTGAGGTAGTTTTCCTGGAAGTACGTCAGGCGGAGTCTGGTGGGGTTGGTGTTGCCGCGAATGCCGCGTGCGGAGCAGCCCCCGGCTTCTTGGTCCTTGCCGTCGTTGGCGTGATTGTAGGAGGTTTTGCCGTCGCCTATTTGGTGTCAGTTATACATTCATATAAATCGCTATTGGTAGGCTTACCAAGCATAGCCATAACGTAAGGAAATACCGTCCCAGGACGGTTGTTCTTGTAAGTATCGATGAAGATACCTAGTCCCTCGAAATTATCCTGAGAGCCAAACACGGGGCCTTCAGTGGCGCGTTGCTTGGTCACCCAGAGAGCCAGACCATCGCCGTAGAGGTGGCCCTGGCCGTGGATTTTGAATTCGACTTCGAGCTATGAAATGGGGGGTTTAATTGACTGGCTTTTTTTCACGTGAGGGGAGAAGGAGGGGACATATAAGTACCTCCCAGTTTGTAGCAGTGAGAGGAAGTCGTGACCAGATCCAGCCACTTTGCTCTTGCCGGTCGCCGGTTAGTCGGATGTATCTGTTCTCCCCATGAAGAACGAGAAGTCAGCGCACCACTCTCCAGGCTACTGCCCTCTGGATAAGGATGTGATGTGGAGGATCAGGGAACTCACGAGTCCGCCCTAATCACCGTGTCTCCACCCCAATCAAACCATCTGCTCTGTAAATCCGAGTCGAGGTATGGCTATCCAAGCAATGGCACAATATGTCAGCGACTGTATCATAACCATCCAGCACCGTCTCCAACCACCAGCCCCCACCACCCCACTGAAGCTCCCCTCCGGGCCAACCAACCTGGTACAAGCTATGCGTCCGCAGCGGCACCGACTTAACATCCGGATCATTCCTACTCTGCGCCTTCACCACCCCTCCACCCAACCCCAATCCCAACAGCGCCGTAAGTGCCGAGCACCAGCCCGATAAGACCTTCATTGTCCGGTTGTCGTGTGACGTTGCTCCGTTTGTCGAGTTGTAGCCGGTGATTAGCTGTGAATATAACAATCTCCGCTCAATCCAAAGCTGGGTATGGAACAGTAATGCCAAATGTGAAAGATGCTGCTGGGTGTAGTTATCACCCACGAGTGTCGGGTATATTTTGATACTCTACATATGGCCAATTTGGCCTCAAAGCCCATCTGCCAAGAGTACATTGGCGCTAAGCAATGCTGCATCGGAAGAACCTGTTTCTTGTTGCATTGCTGCGGTTAGATTTATAGGACCACTGTGAAGTCATTACCACAGCAATAGTTCACGGCTTGCGATATTTCTTTATTCTTCTACACCAGCTATGGAGTTCTCAAACCCGTTCAACAATGCAAAGACCCCTCAGGAGAAGAAGGAGGTGTGTATCCAGATCCATCTATCCTCCCTCCATCGGTCTCACCCAGGTCGGTGAGTTCGGATTCGGCATCCCGAGAGGTTTAGTTGCGGAGGGGGTGAAAGCACAGATCGTGGAGGAAGTTGAATGTGATAATCGCAACAATAGCTGACTGAGCAAACTGTAGGTCGTCATGACCGAGCTGCGAAACCAAGCAAACATACAAAGTCAGTCTCTCTCCACCCTGCAGCCATTATCACTTCTTACAAGTCAAATTGCTAATACAGGATGTTCTTCCAGATACCTGAGTTCTACTTGAAGTATTAATCAATTCCTCTCTGCGATATTCCCTCAGTTCCCAATGCAAAAACTAACCTCTGCCAGGCCATCAACAACAACTGCTTCAACCGCTGCGTCCCCAAGCCCGGGTCTAGCCTATCATCTGCTGAAGAGGTGCGTGCCACCCACGATTCACCCACTACCCCAATTCGGCTTTCACCCAGCTAACAAATCATCCCTCGGAATCACTAGTCCTGCCTAACGAAATGCATGGACAAGTACATGGCCGCCTGGAACATTGTATCCAGGCAGTACCTAGCTCGGGAACAGAAAGAGGGCAATGGTGGACAGTATTAAAAGACGGGTGATTGATATGTATATTATAAAATAGAAGCTGGGCCACTGGGAGTCACGAGCTTTGTACTATATAAATGGCAAAATTCTGATCTTAAGCAGGGCTTTAGCGGGAGTGTGTGGACAGAGTTGGCGGCGTTCTGCCCATCCGAAAAAAAGACAACTAGTATCAACATTGCAAGCATATACAAAACCCAGTATTAAGGAATTCGATACTGTACTACAGCTTCAGTAATAAACTTTTAAAGTTAAGGTTGTATTACAATCTTTTGGTAATGATTTTTTTTTTCTTTTTTCTTTTTCTTTTTATAGTTTAGATTAATATAATAGACAACTTATTATATATTATTAAAGTACTATCTAATCCTATAATCTTATAAGAAATTAAAATTCTAATAAAAAGAATAGATATATTATATATTAATTTTATAAGTACTATTAATATAAAAAAAAAAAATTTAGTAGTATTATATTATTTTTTATTATTATTATTAGATTTAATAATTTAAAAAAAATATTTAAATAATTAATTTTCTATTTTTAATTCTAAAAAAAAAAGTATTTAATTTTATAATTTTATAAATATTTTTTACTTTTTTTTAAAAGATATAAATATATATATATATATATATATTTTATCTATTTTTTTTATTAATCTTTTTATTATTTTATTTTATTTTTATTTTTTTTTTTATATTTTATTTTTATTTTTATTTTTATTTTTATTTTTATTATTTATTTTTATATTTTTTTTATATTTTTTTATTAACTTTTTTTTATTTTTATTTTATTACTTTATATTTACTTCTATTTTATTTATATTTAATTTTTTATTAATTAGTACTTTTTATAATTTTAATTTTAATTTATTTTTTTTAGTAATATTTTTTTATATTTATATTATTAACTTTATAATTAAAATAAATTAATAAAAAAATATTTAAAATAAAAAAAAAAATTAATAAAAGTAAAAATAAAAGTAAAAATAAAAAGTTAAAGAATTAAAGTAATAATATTATAAATTTAATAGATCTAAATAATAAAAAAAAATTATTAAATATAAAAATAATACTATTAGTAATAATAACTATAGTAAATATTATAATTGCTATAAAAATAGTAATAAAAGTTATACTACTATATTTTACTATTTTAATTAATAAAGTTTTTAAAACCTCTTTTATATACTAATATTTAATATTTAATATTATTATTTTTTTCTTATAAAATTAGTTTTATTTAAGAAATATTTTACAAACCTTTATAAAAGTAATATTAAAAAATAATTATTAAAGAAAAGAGGAAAAATTATACTGTTGGCATGAGCTACTACTACTACTACTCTACTACTATTATCTTGGAGCAGAAGTATTTGCTTAGAGGTAGCAGGTGGCCTACATAAGGTTTTAGCATTTAGTGTATTGTACCTGGCGGTCATCTAAAATTCAAACAAATGAAACAGCGAGAGCAGAAAGAGGAAAAACGGCAGCTGAAAGTACCCGACGACGAAGGTGAGAAACAAGCTCATGCCTGCCGCGAAACCGAGGCTGGCCGCCCGGGCGGCGATGCCCGAGAGGGAATGAGACCCACCGAAGTACACGTTGTAGGCCGGTGGAAGCAGGCCGCTGTGGTGCTCGGGCTTGATGGCGAAAGGACGCGAGACGACCGGGGAGTCTGAGTCTGAGTCTGAATCGGTGTTCATGGTCCGCCTGTTGGCGCGGGGTGCTGAGCTGCTTGGGGATATTTTGACGAGCTCAAATATGGGGAAACTGTTACGAGGGGCTTGTGCCAACCAGACTAGGGAAACTGGGCCACACGGCCTTGGCGGCACATGCATCGCAAGGCTAATGTGCATATGCATGCACGGGGAAGCGGCGGAGTAGGTACCGCGCCGGTACGGTACTTAAGGTAGGTACTGTAGGTGCTGCGTCGCACATCTATCGCATATACAGGTGAACCGTACAGTACTAAGTAGTTAGGTGCCCGGTAATTTATAACTCGTGCTGTTGTGCCGCAGGAGCCCACGGCCAGGCATCAGGCACCGGGCCAAGGGGACAGCTTGCCGTATGCACTCTAATGTAGTGCGCGTGCGATCGGAGTGCGTTCATCTCGCACTCTTAACACATCTCATCTTGGCGATTCGCGAACATGCACATGTGGTTGAGGTTTGGTCTGTCCCCCCTTATATGCATGCACGCAGGAGCCCGACTCACGAAGAAATCAAAACTTGGATCGCCAGCTCAAGCGGCAAGCCCCGCCCCCCCGGCCCAGCCTCCAATGAGAGGGTGCGGATAAGGGCCTACTGGCAGCTATATTATGTAGATATAATGTACACTCCCCCCCCCAACGTTACTCCTGTCCCGTACTCCGATAGATGTACCGGTAGCACCAGTGTAGTTTGTGCATCTTTATGTTAGATTGATCGATCTGCGAGAGCTCGCTGCGCCCAGTCACAAGATCTCGAAACTAACAATTCCTGCCGTGCATCTGGCGGCCTGGCCCAGCCTCTCGGGATGGGGGAAACTTATAAATTGATGGCCCGCCCGGAGCGGGGAAAGAATAAAGCGGGCCCCTAGCATCAGCCTCGTCAGCCTGTTCCTGCGTCAACTACCCCAGGCTGTTACAATTGATTATTCGCCCCGGCCGTATTCGTGGGGCTTTTTTCTCTTTGTCCTAGTCGTGCCGCACCCCCAGGATCCCAGCCACAGCCGTTGTCGTTATAGTGCCCACTACCCACCGAAACCTTGCGCTGTGCCAGTTTGTCGACGATCCTCTCCTGCGAATTCCTCGGCTTCCTGCTGCCCACTATTTATCGAACACCCCAATACCCCCTAACCACGCAGGGACTTTGCTTTTATTGCGCTACCTAAGCAACAAGATCAACCATTCCCCCCCCCCCCCCCCCCCGGTTCCACTCGCAAACCCCTTGTACTCGAACGCATCAGCTCTATTGACCTCTCAGGTCAACCTAGCGAATCCAACTGCCACTCACGGTCAGCATGCCTGGTGCTGTGCCCACCATGCCCGGGGTCAAGGCCCGTCCCGAAATGGCCCAGCAGTACAGGCGAGAGGTAGCAAGGTTGATTGGAAGGGGAGACAACGCTAGCTTTCCTGGTAAGGCCTTGTCTTGTGCTGGGGAAAGTGGGAGAGGGGGGTGCACCCCCCCGCGGAGTGGGCACTGACTCGTGCTTCTTCAGGGGCCCAGCCGGTCAGTTTTGTAAGACGTCACCTGGAAGAGTTGAAAAAGGAAGAGTGGGTAACTGTATCCCTTTGACAAGGAAGTCAAGTGCTGACCCTCTGTGATCCTCACAGCTACTACGTCTGTGAAAAGTCCGATGGTATCCGGTGTTTGATGTACTTTACTGAAGGGGATCATGGTCGAGAAATCCACTATCTGGTCTGCCCACTACCAAAATGTGTGCTCACATAGATGACACTAACAAGGAGAAGGCAGATCGATAGACTAAACGACTATTACTACGTTCCTCAACTACATTTTCCCGCGCCCAACGACCCTACCTTCCAAAAATTCCACATCAACACCCTCATTGATGGTGAGCTAGTGTTGGAGCATGGGAATGTGCTACGGTACCTAGTCTTTGACTGCCTGGTACTCGACGGGAAGCCTTTGATGCACAGGACACTTGACAAACGACTGGCTGTATGGGAGCCCCCTCTTTCTCCTCCACAATCTCCATCCACCTGGGCCTTCAGCGCAGCTGCTAACACGCAAGTAGTACTTCATGGAATATGTCTATAATCCCTATGTCAAGCTTTGCGAAGCATTTCCCCAGGAGGTGCCATACTTTCCGTTCCTGTACGCAACTCCCCCTCTGCCCATGTGGATGAGGCAACATTCTCACACCTTACAGTATCCAGCTCAAGCCCATGGAGTTCTCGTACGCAATAGATATGATGTTCAACGAAGTCCTGCCCAAACTAAAACACGGCAGCGATGGGCTCATCTTCACCTGCCGCAACTCAGCCTACAAATTCGGCACAGATGAGAAAATGTAAGTCACTCCTCTCCCGTTTGATCCCCTACCCGCTTCTAATTCTCCTTCCCCGCATAGTCTAAAATGGAAACCCGCCAACGAGAACTCTATCGACTTCCGCCTCAACCTCATCTTCCCTATCTACGAACCCGACTCTTCCGACGAGGGCCCAGACGACGATGACGACGAGCCGCGCTACGACTGGGATGCCATGCCTGAATTCGCTCTGTCTGCCTTTGAAGGCGGCCGCAAATATACGCGCTTCGCAACAATGTACATGACTGAAACAGAGTGGGAAGATATGAAAGCCCTACAGATCCCGCTTGAGGATAAGATTGTAGAGTGTGCAATGGACGAGGAGAAGAGATGGAGGTTTAAGAGGTTTAGAGACGATAAGAAGGATGGAAATCATATTAGTGTTGTGAATAGTGTGTTGGAGAGTATCAAGGATGGGGTGGGGAAGGAGGATTTGTTGCGGGAGGCGATGGAGGTTAGGGCGGCATGGAAGAGGAGGCAGGGGGTACAGCAGGTGCCGCCGCCGGTCGTGAGGCAGCAGCCAGCTAGGCGCTAGACAGACGACCTCGCGCAGCCCTCGACTGGTAGGTATAGTTGGTATATGGTCCGGGGAGGGGAGGGCGGTGAGGCGAGGTGGGAATGGGAATGGGAATGAAACCAGGAACAGGGTGACATAATACACACGCACACCTGCACCACACAACCAATATTCATGGTTATTTATTATTTCCATAAGGCTGTTGTCTTCCAATCATCAGTTTTGTGTTTGTTTTTTTTGCAGTTTGCTTTGTTGTGATTTTTGGTCTTTATTTATTTATTTCTTACTAGTATCTTCGTTTCTCATTTTCCTTGATTTCTAATCATTCAGCGTAGTAAAATAAGATAAAATGCGATTGCTAAGATGTTTGAACGCACCAGTAGGGATTGCGAGCAAATTGAGGGAAATTAAGTAGGTATCATTTTTTCCTTTTTGAATATTGCTGTAGCCAACCAACCAACCAACCCAGAATATCATACGCGTAGCAGAAAAACCCATTACAGTGTACGTACCCCAAACACATCGACTTGCATCATCCAGGCTCGTACGTACGAAAGAAAACATACAAACTCAAAAGAAAAAATCCGCATATAATACAGCCAAACCAAAGACATTGTAAAATCATTTATCTCTCAAATGCCACATCCTACATCTTTCCTAATTTCTTCTCCTTGGATCCCTCCTCCCCCCTCCACCACCACCGCCGCCAGAGTTCTCCCGTAAACTCTCCTCCTGGCTCGGTAATGGAGCTCTACTCCTCCCACCAATGCCTCTTCCCACCCCACTACTTTGTCCACCACCCTGCCCACCACCAGCACCAAATCCCCCCCCATCCCCCCCACCCAGCCCAGGCATCCCTAACCCGGGCAACCCCGGAATCGGCGGCATCCCCAGCCCCGGCAATCCTGGGAACCCAGGCGGAAGCATCCCCGGCGGTGGGACCAAGCCAGGGGGTAATAATCCCGGCAATGGCGGCGGAGGAATCGCCTGTGTAGTGCCCGTCTGCGATTGCTGCTGCTGGCCTGATTGTGTCGACGGCACAGGTAGAGGTGGTGGTACGGGTGGTAATCCGCCAGGAAACAACTGTCCAAACGCTTGCAACCCTCCCCCTTGCACCAGCGCGCTCAAATCCCCCAACCCCGGCACCGTCCCATTAACCTGTGGCGGGGGTGGTGGCGGTGGAAAACCAGGGATAATTGGTAATGGGACTGTCAGTCCACCAGGTTTTAATCCGGGGAAGTTTGGTATGGGATTATTTGGTCCCTGCCCTGCAACGGGCATTTTTTGATCGACTAGGCCGCCTTCCATGTCTTCTTCTTCTCCTTCTTCTTCCTCGCGCATCATCCGCCCGCGCCCGCGCCTGTCGCTAGAAAAGCCCCCCATGGCCTCGGCGGCGGCTTCGCCAATATGGTACCGGTCTCGGTACCCATCAACTTCGCCTGGCCTAGGACGAACCCAGAAGCGGGTGATTCGGTCGTTGGAACCAGTGCAGAGGATGTGGCCCATGGGGTGGTACTCCATGGACCAGATTGCGAATTCGTGAGCGTAAGGGATTGAGTGCGCGGGGTGAATGACGGTAGTACTGTATGCATCCGAGAAGATCTCATCAAGGAGATAATGATTCAACGCTCCATCCGAGCCACCAGTTGAGATGAGCGATGGGTGAACAGGATGCCATGCTAGAGTGGAGATATCCTTCTCATGCCCGCGGAGAATGGCAAAGTCCTTCATAGCTCTAAGGTCAAAGATGCGGCATGTTTGGTCCCGTGCAGAGGTAGCTAGAAGGTCGCCCCTAGTGGGTTGGAATTTTGATTTTGTAATTGTGTTTTTGTGGCCGTGAAGGGTGGTGAGGCAGCGGGCTGAGCGGGGGTCCCAGAGTTTAACAAGATGGTCTTTTGAGCCGGAGACAATGAGGCCCTTTGTAGGGTGCCAATCTACACTTTTAACATCCCACCCGTGCCCGCTTAAACTCCGCTCCATAGTCCCTTCGTTAAAATTCCAGATTCGGAGTGTTCCGTCATCGGATGCGGTTACGAACTTTGCGTCTGTAGGCGCGAAGGAGAGATCTCGGATGGGTTCAGTGTGTGCTTGGAGGACTTTGACGTTGTTGAAATTAGGCTGCCAGTATTTAATAATGCCGTCTTGGTCCCCAGAGAGAAGCCAGTCATCGCCATGGGAGTATTGGGCGACGCGTATGGCGCAGTCGTGGGCTTGCATGATGGTCTCGAAGTTGAACCCCATGCCGTTCCAGAGGGTGAATTCACCAGAAGAGGAGCCAGTTAGTAGGCGCCGGCCTTCAGGGGTCCACTAGGTGAGGGTTAGTGGGAGTTGATGCGGGAGGTTGGGGAGGGGAGGGAGGAACCTTGACGACGTTGATGGGGTGTTTTATTTTGTTGAGGGAGGCGTGGGCGTGTTTTGTACAGAGGGACATTGCTGGATTGTCGACGTAGGCAGCTGGGGGTAGTAGCTATTCCCCCAGTGAGCAATTAGCCACTGTTCCTTCAAGTATTCTCCGCATTTAATCCCCGCAGTCTTTCTCCAGCTGTCTAGAACACTTACATCAATAACCCACGGCGCCGCCGGCCTCATCTGATTGCCGCCCATCCCTCTCCAACCCATAGTCCTCGTCATCACAAACTTAGCCACACTGCTCCCATAATCCGTCACCGGCCTCCTATGTAGTGGTCTTCCTCTCCCTCGGTATCCATCTGGCATATCCCCCGCACCACCCCCACCCATTCCCGCGAATTGGAATATATGCCCACCTCCACCTCCGCCACTGCCATCTCCGGGAAGATATCCACCGCCGGTATTATAGCCCGCCATCATCTCCCACCGTAAGGTTTCAAGGTCAAGCTTCCTCCCTCTTCTTTCCTCAGCTTATCGAGCGGTCAAGTGCTTCTAACGCTGGTCCTCGGGACATGGGGTACAAGATGGTTGGTTCCGGTTCTTGGGCAGAGAGATGTTGTGGGTGCGTGAGGTACTATATTTAGCCCTGTGATTGGGAATTAGAGTCCCGGCCCTAGATATTGCTACTTGATAAGAGAAACTCACTGTACTGTCGGCAAATCGTGTTTGGGATTGGCGGAACAAAAGCTGTACTCTTGGGAAACGCGAATGTAACCCGGAACGTGTATGGTTGGTACGCTTGGCAGAGGTGTCTTGGCAATATTTTCGATAAGACTGCTGCAAGAGTGCGGGGACAGCATTACCCTGAAACGGTGGCGACCAAAAATTATAACAGTCTGTCCTTCTATCTTTCCATATCTTTCCTTCTCTGAGCAGAGATGAGCAAAAAAATGGTTTGAGGGTACACCTGAAGTGCATAACTGTCAGGAAATGGCCTACCTGGGGTATTTGCAGATTCTCTCGTAATTAGAAGGATGCCGCTGCGACGGTTGTACTAAGTACGGATAGGCACAGATATCCAAAAGTTGGCAACCACATATCTTTCAATGGAGAGCCATCAGCCAAAATCACCATTCTTCCCCGCATGCATCGTTGTTCGCACAAGTCGGCATTACCAAAGCTCTGAATGAGTTGGGATCGCGGCTGCTCATTAGAGAGTGCCCCGAAAAAGCAGGCGATAACACTACAAAGTAGTGAGTTGGTACTTGGCGGTAGCCCTATGCTGAAGGTGATCACTTGCTTGTTCGTCTGAGATGGGATCGTCCGAGATGAGATGAGGTTGTGGCTGGGATGTGGAATGGAGGTATGAGATGATAGGGGTAGTAGATGAGTGATGGATTTGGCCAACAATGGCTTCCTACAATAAGTGGTCTGTATGCATTCACGTTCCAATAAACACTGTTACAATCAGGGCTGGTTGCCATTCTAATTTCGATGGCATTCCGCATAGCAACCTCTTGTGATTAATCTCTATCTAGTGGTCTAATATTGACTTAGTCTGGCGGTGTACCGGCCTCTCGTAGAGAAATATTGATCACAATTCATGAGGACCTTAATTTCCGAAAACCCCAAAATATTTCCTCACATCGATTTACTCCTGGATTACAACTGGAAGTAGAGCTTGAGGTAGATTTCTAATTACCAATTTTTTTTAAGTGGTTGCGCATCGTTGTACAATAGCATTTTAGGATAGGAACTGGTCGCCATATATAAATCGCCGTGTGAGATCTGAACCTCTTGTCTGGCGAAGCACCCTGTTAGAAGTGCAGGGTTTATGTTGTTGCATACGAACTCTGAATAGGCAGGTTACCTCTTCCTTTCCCTACTTATAATATATATATTTTACTAAAGATCTAAAACATATTAGCACTGCCGAAGGCATTCACTTGGTCCGCTACAAATACTTGATATAGGACACTTTAGCTGCTCCTACCATTCACCTTCCAGAGCAAAAGCGTGAAGCCAGATTCATTTCCACAGTAAATTAGACTGTGCGATGTACCAAAAACAACATAAATTCTCATTTACAATGAGACGTAAGCCGTCAAATTTGCATCCGGCTGCGGCAGGATCTCAACCAATCCCTCTTGGCTTAATCGTACAAACTACCATGTTGATACACAAGTAGCATTGATGCTGTACCCATAGACAGTGCTTCCAATCAACCCCCATTATCTCGTTGCCTCTACTTGCCAGTGCATCCTGCGCTCCCTCAGCCGCTCTCCCTCAGACCGTCAATCCCACGCAACCCACCCACATCTCCACGCCCTCATCACGACCATTACCCAATCCAACACAACCCCCTACGCCCCCCCCTCCCTCTTCGCATACTCCTCCTCCATCCTCTCCTGATACAGCCTATCCACCTCCTCCTGCGTCAACGCCCCCTCCTCCGTCGGCCTCACAGTAAGCACGTGTGGCTCCTGCTCCGATGACGGCCCCACACTCCTCGCCACAGCGGGGTTGGTGTTTATTTCTGCCGGGGCGGTGGAGCGAGATGTTACCTGCAATGGGGGCCGGCTTTCTGAGAGGGGGGGGGGAGGGGGGTTGTGGATGTGGATGTCTGTTTCGGTGCACAGGGGCATGGTGGAAGGGGTGGTGGTGGAGTTGGAGGGCTTTTCGGTGGTGTAGGTGGGGATACCCATTGTTTGGTTCGTGTTTGGGGTTGGTTGTGTGTTGGTTGATCAACGTTAATGGTATGGGAGGATGTATGTATAATTAGTTGGCTATGTGAGGGTATATGGATATCTCAGAAATTGATTGATTTGAACCAACTAAAACGGTCACTCGTTCCTTCATAATAAGTTGTGTCCAGGTCAAGCTCCCAGCATGCATACATAAGTACCTACGTCATCGCACAACCTGCTTTAGCGCGCCCTTAAAAGCCCACTTGAGTACACTATCCCATTTCTGTAGCTACACAGAGCTAACGCCACTAAACGCCACTTAGTCTGGAATAATATAGTTCTGGTTGGCACAAGCCGCTCGTAGTTACCCCACTTAAGTAGTCCTGGGAGCCGACTAATACCCCCTAGCCAGCAATAAGGAAGCTACGGTATCCGACAACTATTGAGAAATTCAGCACCCATATACGCGCATATGCGTCAATTGCTCCGGAATTTCCCCGTACCACAGTTGAGTTCTACAGCAAGATCTTGCAGGCCTAGACTCCCACTAGCAACAGCAAGCTTTGTTTATAGACCGCTCAGCAGAATGGAGGCTTCCAACTTGAATGTGGCTAAAAGTATGTATAGTCGCACGATTGGGATGGATGTGAATGGATGGATGAGGTACTAACGGTACTCTAGAGCATGCGTTGTTGTAAGTTCAGGATTTAATATACCCGGGGCTTGTGGGGGGGGAAGGAATGGGTTATACTAGAGGCAGTAGGGGAGTAGGAGGAGTGAAATGGAAAAAAAATCAGAATGAAAAGGCTTCATTTGCTGATAATACCTTTCTCCCGGCACGGCAACAGCATCTGTGACATCCAAGAAGGCTTCCGCACTGCTATTCATGAGTTTCCCATCGTGTAAGCCCACCTGTTCCACCTTTTCCAACCACCCCCCAATCCCTCTAACCCGTGCAACCAGACTATCTCACCCCCTACTAACGCCTCCATAAGGATCTCCACCGCGGCTAAAGTTCTCCAAGCCTCTGCCCCCCTCCAAATCCCCACTGTCGTGACCGAGCAAAACCCATCCCGTCTTGGCTCCACCATCCCCGAAATCGCCTCCCTCATCTCCCCTCCTTTGCTTCTCCATCCTCCTCTCCCCAAAACACTCTTCTCTATGATGCTCCCACAAGTTCTCCCCACGTTGCGCCAGCAAAACATCACCTCCGTCGCTATTATTGGAATCGAGGCCCACGTATGCGTCCTGCAAACGTGTCTCGACCTGCTCAAAGCTGGCTTCGAGGTCTACGCAATCTCAGATGGAATCAGCAGCTGCAATAAGGAGGAGGTACCAATTGCCATAGCGCGCATGAGACAGGAGGGAGTGAGGATCACCACGAGCGAGAGCTGGTTGTATGAGGTTATGCTGGATTCCGGCAGGCCTGAGTTCAGGGAGGTGTTGAAGGTGGTTAAGGCGACGAAGGATAGTACGAGGGAGGGATTGGGAAGGTTGTGTAAGAGTTCTTTGTAACAGGTATATTTATATATATGTTGCACAAAATAAGAATCGATTACCTTCAAGTTCTAGGTAATCCTTGAGAGACTACTAGATTTCTGCATTGTACTGAAAAAGTCCTGTTTCAATTTCAAATAAATCCCATGCACCAAAGGAATTCCGTAGTATAAATATAGGGTAGCAAGAAAATGCAAGTTGACACTAAGTAACCGGGCGTAGAAGCAACACATTACTAGTATTCACATTTTTTTACCAGCCAATTAAAATGTGCGTATGCAATCTCGTATGTCCTTAGAAATAGGGATGCCACCCTGACTAAAGTACTTGTGGATAACCCGAGAATAGCCTGTGCCAGCTGCACAAAAAAGAAAAATGGAAAGTTCTAATGATGCAAGCAGGGGCCTGAGGAACCTCTCTAAGCACAGGCTCTCCTATCGTGTTGAATATAGCGTTTCTACTCAGCCCCACTGCACCCCCCGCTGCTCCCTCCGTTATTAGGCCCAGGGCCGCTCATCCACTTGAACGCAGTTGCTCCACCTACAACATTCGTGCTTGACCTTGACTTTGTATGCCCAGTTGGACGTGGTGTTTCCAATGAACTCGACCGTGCGGCCTTTGTCGTGGTGTTCAACGAGAAACCGTTCAGTGGGTTCAGTGTCTTAGTATTTTCGTCCACCATGGACGAAGGAAACGCCATCTGAGTTGGGTTTGGTGTTGCGGGTGTAGTTACTGTACTGGCTTTGGAAGTTGAGGGTCGGAGGACCTTCATGCTTCGAGAAGCCTTCTTTGGGACCTGCTCGCCCCCTGACCCTGTGACACTCCCACCTTTGGGGGGATTTGACGCGTTACCAACAGCTGCTGCAATACTCGCGAGGCTGGTAGGATTTGTATCAGACTTCCTCCAACTATCCCAAGTACTACCACCACTTCCAGATAATGCTTTGCTAGCAGCAGCAGCGTATGGCCCTTTAATTATTCCCTCTCCTGTGCTCTTGGTTCTCTCCACATTTCGGCGATTAGTGGATGTGTCTAGCGCAGAAGGGAGGTCGGCATTGCTACTGGATGTGTGTAGGATACCTTGGAGATCATCGTGAGAACTCACAGATCTTGCTAGAGGTGCAATCGAATTCTTTCGTGGAGATGGCAATACTGTTTGCACAGTGGGCTTTTGTTCGTTCAAAGACGACGGCAGCACCGCAGCGAGTGTAGTCTCCTGTTCAGCCCCCGTATGAACATGATTATCTTTGGACACACTTTCGTGCTCCACTAAATCCTCATTCTCGTGTCCGCTTCCGATATCCAGGGGCTGTTCATCAACCGTATGAACCTGATCGGTTTTGTGTGGTATGCTCCCTGTATGAACATGGGTGCCATGTGGTGTGGTATCAAAAATATCAAAACTATGTGCATCGGGCTCGAAGTCAACATAGACTTTTTGGCCGTCTCTCACTTGAAAGGTAAGCTGTCTCTTGGAAAAAAGCACATCTGCTTTTATGGCTGATAAAATATCGCTTCCGAGGACAATTTGAACCAACTTCTGATTATGGGGACGCTCTGGAGATTGCAATACCGTAAATTCGACCTTCAACCGAGGAAGCGTCGTGTGAGACGATATGCTCTCCATTGGGACACTGGCACTTCCGAGGAATAAAGATAATGATATTCTTTCCTCCTCTTGTTCTGTCCATATTTTATCTTTGAACCCACACCTAGTAACGAGTGAAGAATCTATCAATGACTTGCTGGAGCCGGTACAAATAATGGCGAAAAGAATGGAATCGTATGAACAATCCATTCCTAGCCAACAACGAATCACGGCTGGTGCAGAGTCATATGCAGACGGGGTATTGCATTCTATTATATCCCGCGGTCTGAGTGCCGATGGAAGAGTACAGTCGTGTTCGCTCCCAGCCATGGAGAAGTTATCAAAAGAGCGCATGGAACTTTGCCTTCCATCTGACTTATAATCAGATTTATATGACAGTGATCTCTCCATCAAAGGGCCTCCAATTCCACTGTTGCTCCTTGCTGGAAGATACTCGCTGGAGCTATGAGACTCTGGAGCCCAATGACTTTGTATGGCACTTTCATCGAAGCGAACGCTATTTGCCCGGGAAGCACCTCTCCTGGGGACGTCAACCTCATCCAGTGCAAGGCTCGTGACTAGGTTTTGGGGCTGTTGACCGTCAAAGCTATTGAAATGCCCTATGGTTGGCTCAGCTGGAGGAAAGGCTTGAGCTATATATAACCAGATCAATCAGCTATTGAAAACGGTTGATGGGCTGGGTTCGGTAGGTGAACATACGCTGAGAGAAGTTAGGTGGTGCATGAACCGAAGGAAAATAGGATGTCCACAAATTTTGAATCTTTGATTCATCCCCACGCCTTTCCACATGAAGCAGTCTCTCCGAGTGATTATGCAACTGCCTCCCATGTTTTGCCTGTACTGCTTTAATGCCCTTGAGCTCTTCTTGGATCCTCCATATATCCTCCGGGGTATAGAAAACCTCCATTGTCTGGAGAGCATGCAAAACTCCCTCGGGAGTGAGCAAGGCTCTCACAAACTACTTCCGGAGGATGCCAAATCGATTGTCTTGGTGAGTCGAGTTTGGAGTTCTAGAGTTTAATCGGTGGAGCGTGTGATACTGGAACCGAAAGTAGCACTCAAAATGAGAAGCTGACAATCCTTTTATAGGCTCGTTCTGTTGATATGTTCGAGTGGAAATACCGATGTCCGGTTTGAGTTTGTCAGGGATACAGGTCGATGGGATGGCTTCCAGGACACGAAGTATGTTTACGTGAAGAATGGCTAGGCGTGCTCTGCTGGACTCGGGCTTGCGATATCAGAAGTAAGGTAAGGGCAAGATGTACTTGAGAATTGGCTCTGTTGTCGGTTTGGGGCGTGGTCGTGATGGCTCTAGTGTGTTTGAGATGCGGTGGTCTTTCTACTGTAGGTTGTCTATGGCCTAAGAGAAAAGGGCAATATGCAGGAGGGCTTCTCGTCTGCTCCCTACATAATCTTACATTGAATTTCATTTCATTCAATTTACTTGTTACATACATAACACAATACTTGTGAAAGGCCAATAGAACTATGCTGGATACATCCTCCCAACACGTGCATATAGGACTCATTCTCGCTAGATAAGTGCTTCATATTTGGGAGCGACCTCCCAAGCAGGGAAGATAAGTGGTAAAGTATCGGCTTTCAGCTCAGGATAATGTTGGGCAATTGTCTTCACAACTTCTTTATACATGATTTCATAGCCCTTTGACGTAAAGTGAAGGCCTGTTTTTGTCAGTATAGGATCCACGGCCGATCTGTTGTATTCACTCGGGCCTGTAGCATAAGGGGATATCGATATCGTCTGAACACATACCGTCTCGTAAAAGCGCACCAAGTCTTTCATTCCTCGGTTGGGTCTTGCACCCGAGCAAAAGTTCACCTTCACTCCATCCAGCATATGCCATGAATGCATTCCATAAATTCACTGTAGGAATACTTGCTTCCTTGCCGACTTCAAGTGCGACATCCACATACTCCTTAGTCCTTGCGGCCATCCTCTGCTTATGTGTTTTTCCATTGCCATGATCATGCTCCTGTGTTTTATACTCGCATATAGGGGGAGGAGTAATCAAAATAAGCTTCAGATTGTGGCCCTGAAGGACCTCGTGTGTGATTATTCTGTGTAAGTTCGTACGATATTCCTCCAGTGGCACATGCTGGGGCAGTCCCTCGAGGACAGCATCGTTCGCACCGAAGAATACTGTCTGGTCCGCGTGAGCTAACGTTTACAGAATTCGTATGGGAAAGAAAACCAACCATAAGCCTGATTTGTGAGTGCGTTGGTGCCTGGATAATCGAAGGTAATATTCTCAAAGCATGGGATGTATTGTAGCCTGAGAAACCACGATTAATGACATCTAGTTCTATAACATGTTGCTTCCTATTTAGTATCCAATGCTGATGCCTTTCGAACGCTGGAAGTCATACTGCGTACATAGTCGTGCTGAAGTGCCGCGGCGAAACCAAAACTATTTTGGTATTAGAATTAAATTCGATGAGAGCTCTGGAAATAAGCGGCAAGAAACCCGAACCCGCTTGACTGGTCAAATGCCCCTTGGGTGATGGAGTCTCCAAAAAGGAGGAACTTATCATAGTCGACAAAAGAGGAAGAACCGGTGTTTGCCATTTTGATGATGCGATCGATCCTCGATTCTCGAGAGACTGGTCAAAGTACGCCGGTTAATAAGATAATCACCTCTTTGGAGAGACTAGTTTGGATAAGAGGTTTAGTAAACGAGTACCATTAGGCGGTACTCTTAGTCAGGCGGTACTCTTAGTCTGGTTTTCCTCGTTAGGTCAAGGGTCTTGGCATGAGACTACTCCTTGTATTCATACCCAGACTTTGGTGGGGAGGTAAAAGTCAACATTTTCTACTCCTGAATCACAGTTCATAATTATAATTACCATATATTGGAGCTGACATGTGTTCATACATCTAGGTGGATGAGCTCGCCTTAGGAGAATCTGGTGCTCGTGCTCATAGTACAATCATCTCCGGTGCATCTGCTCGGTCTTCAGTTTGCCAAACCGTCGATTACCAGGTCGATGTCGTTGGGGTTCTGCTGCGCACGCGCACTAGAACGGGAAGTCCTAAAGGGCCAGGGATGAATGGATATACCAGTACAGCACATCTTGGGTTGTGGAGGAGGGGACTGTACGGTATCGCGGGGAAAAAGTGAGTGATTTTTATTTCTCTAAAAGAAAATTCATGGCTGCTCAACCGAGTCTATCGGTCAGAATGCTAATGCCTAGGATTAAATACTGGGCTGGGAGATGCATCAGCATACGGCTGGCATGGCAGGCAATTTGACAGAAAGTTCAACCGTACTGTAGTCTGTGGGTAGTTCTGCCAGGATGAGGGGGAGAGACTTGGACATCGTCATGAGAACCCTCAAAGGATATCACAGGACAGATGACCAGCTGCCATCTAGAACCTTGCTAGATAGTCATGTTCGACATATCAGCGGCACCGTTCCCTTCGTGCTACCGTAGAGAATAAACACACATGGGTATAAACAAGTGGCGCATACCCGGGGACATCCAAGACTTTAAATTTTTTCCTCATGATAATCCAACCACGCATGATACCAATGAGCGACCCCCTCCGGGCCCCTATCATATCATCAATGTAGCACTGAACTGGGCCCGTTGAACCCTGGATACTCTTCGCCATGAGCTGCACGTTTCTGCACGTTTCTCTCTGTTATCCCTGTATCTCTGTACTTTAGTCGTTGCATTAAAGTATTGCTAAGTACCTAAAGCCATACTTGTATAAGTTGATTCAGGCTCATCTTCTCCAATCACGCGGAGCCTTGAACGCAGTATCGATCTCGTCTCCACGGTGGGTGCTGATTCGTATATTCAGGTGTCTGTCCTGGGCGGCCTGTTGTACTCCAAAGTTGTAATCTCTAGTACCCCCCATTACCTCTTCAACCTGGTTCCCCACTCGTCTGCAATACTGGGTTCGCGTTTCGTCCCGCTTCTAATGCCTATTCTGTGTTTGTGACCGCTTGACGTCTAGCGTTTTCACAATCTTACTGGCTTCTCTTCGCCATTAACACTAGTCGCCGAGGCGCCTCATTCACTTCGTACCTCTTTCCCAGATGGAGGACGACGACACCGGAAATCGGTTTAGGATTTCTCGCCGGCCCTCAGCTGCCAACTTGCGGAAGGGCCGTCATCATAGGCGGAGGTTATCAGCTTCCTCCGCTAGACAAGCTGACGCTGACGAGCGCTCGAGTCTGTTGGATGCTGCTGACTTAGAAGACTCCTACGCAACAATACCTGGAACATCAAGACCGAGACTCTCTAGGAATCAGTCTTCCGCGTCTCCACGGACTGTTAGAACATCTTCTTTCACAAGCCGGCTTTCAAAATCTCTGGCCGCCGTTGAGAGTAAGCTGGGACAGCAATGGGCAGATGAGAGGGTCTGGTATGATCAGGTAAGCTTCGCTTGTGAGATATCTATGATTCTGCAACATACTGACATGTTGTACAGTTTACGTCCACAGGTATGGTCCGCGCAATGCACGCAAGGCACCTGGCATGCCGTTCTAACATATGTTTGTGTAGATTGGGTACATGACGCGCAGAAGGATGCATACAGGGTCAAAGCTCTTCGAGCCAGGAGAGATTTCAAGGGGAGAGTCTATGCACTATTTGATGGAGCACAAGGCTGGATTTTGGTTGCCATAATTGGGATGCTTACCGCATGTATGGCATTTTTTGTGGATGTTTCTGAAAATGTGTTCTTCGATTGGAAGACTGGCTATTGCACAAGTGCGTAACACCCTGCAGCTCCAGCGTCACATGAGCTAACACGACTTGCTTGCATAGAGGGTTGGTATTTGAGCAAGAAGAAATGTTGTCTGAGCGATACCAGTGGGTTAATATGTGATCTATGTTATGGGGATCTAAACTAACTACAGTTTAGTGAATGAGTTCTGTCCGATGTGGTCCCACTGGTCGCTTGGTTTGACTGGGCAGGAATCGCTATGGATCGATTGGGCTATTTATATTCTCGCTACCATGACTCTTGCTACAATATCGTGCCTTCTCACATTGACCACTCGCACGACCTTCCCAGGTTTACTAAAAATCCAGAATGTTGATGAAGATATATCACTCCCAGCAGGGGATGCAGAGGCTTCATCGTCGAGCCCAGCTGCCTCGAAACCAAAGTCAGAATTTTACTCTCCCCCTGTCGTGTATTATCCGGCAGCTGGCAGTGGCGTTGCAGAAGTGAAGGTTATTTTGTCTGGATTTGTCCTCCATGTATGTATCCGAGTCTTCAGCTCCCCTAGCTCAGTGAGGCTGATAAGTCTTGAAAGGGTTATCTTGGTTTCAAAACACTAGTAATTAAGGTAGTTGCATTGATATTGAGCGTGGCATCAGGTTTGAGTTTGGGAAAAGAAGGGTATGTATGTCTATATTCAGGTTATGTTCTAGGGGGTTCCTGACAGCTAGATAGGCCATTCGTTCACATAGCGACCTGTATCGGCAATATCGCCTGTCGTTTATTTGACAAATACAACTACAATGATGGTAAGGATTTCTCCCATGCATATTGAGGATATACTCCATACTGAGAAAAAGTACAAATATAGCTAAGAGAAGAGAAGTCTTGAGCGCAAGCGCTGCTAGTGGTGTTGCAGTTGCTTTCGGGGCACCTATTGGTGGCGTCCTTTTCAGTCTCGAGGAAGTCAGGTACGCTTAGCATTCTAAATGGTATGTATGGAGTTAAATTAACACCATCAGTTACTACTTTCCGCCAAAGACTCTTTTCAGAACTTTCTGCTGTTGTATTGTAAGCATCCCTCTGCCTGCAGTGCTTAGATTATTCGTTTTATTCATGCCCTCCCCAGGTCGCTGCACTATCCTTGAAATTCTTAAATCCCTATGGAACGGGCAAAATTGTGTTGTTCGAAGTGCGGTACACGGTCGACTGGCATATATTTGAGCTGGTAGCCTTCATCTTCCTCGGAATTTGTGGTGGTACTTACGGTGCGCTCTTCATCAAAGCCAGTAAACACTGGGCAACAAGGTTCCGCCGTATTCCATTCATCAAGAAAAATCCGGTTGGGGAGCTCATGCTTGTGGCATTAGTGAGTTCCCTGATTAGTTACTGGAATAGGTATTCCAAGATGGCGGTCAGTGAGTTGCTCTATGAGCTTGCTAGCCCATGCTCTGGCGGCGGCTCCGAGCACAGTGGCATCTGCCCCACGCCAGACGAGATTCCAGAGGCAATTGGAGACCTAGCCATTGCTCTCGCCATCAAGAGTTTCTTGACGTAAGTTTATGCGGAGCCAGGCCCACTAAACGATTGCTAACGAGGCACAGTGTTACAACCTTCGGGACAAAAGTGCCAGCGGGAAGTCAGTAGCCTCATCTCAGTTCCCCTTTTCCTATTCATTTCTAACGTAAATACAGTCTACGTGCCTACCATGGTGATTGGCGGCCTCATGGGTCACATGGTTGGGTTGGGCGTCGAATATGCTGTCTAGTAAGTCATTGCATCTTGGAGCCTCAAATTTTCCCGCTTGCTAATACCGTAGGGAAGCAAATATCCCAACTCAGTACTATTTGCCTCTTGCCCGGCTGAAGCGCCACCATCAAGCTGTGTCGTTCCCGGAGTTTACGCCTTGGTACGTTCAACTGCTCCTTGTATCGAGTACAACAGCTTACTAGTACAGGTTGCTGCCGGAGCTGTCATGTGTGGTGTCACAAGACTATCTGTTACACTAGCCATCATTCTCTTCGAAATGACAGGTAGTTTAGATCACGTCCTCCCGTTTTCGCTCGCTGTTCTGGTATCAAAATGGACCGCAGATGCTATAGAGCCACTTAGTATTTATGTATGTCAGCAAATGAGCAAACAATCTTGCTGTGCTAACTGCGGTATAGGATCTTTTAACAGACCTCAACTCTTACCCCTACTTGGACAACAAGATACGGCCCATTTTCAGCTCTCATCTAGCGGATATAACACCGAAAGCCAGGCCTGAGAGGATCATTGATATTTCGGAATCACCACTAGTACCAGCGAATAGCCTCCGTGAGAAACTGCGACTATTGCAACAAGCGGGAGAACTAGACGGAGGATTACCAATCGTAAACAACAATGTCCTTGTTGGTCTTATACCTGCGCCAGACCTGGAATATGCCTTGGATAATCTTCAGCATGAGGACGGCGATCTATGCCGTATGGTGGCCATTGTTGATGGCTCAGAATCTGACCATGAGGATGGATCCTTGAAGGATCCATGCGATTTTACACCGTACATTGATCCTGCACCAGTGGCATTGGAAAGACATTCTCCAATGGATCTCGTGTACGAATGCTTTGTAAAGTTGGGGCTTAGATACCTATGTGTCCTCAGGGACGGCAAATTCCACGGTGTGGTAAGTGAACTTTTGTGCGCCGTAAATTCTGGTATCTAATACCCTTTATTCGGTTCTAGGTCCACAAAAAGACATTTGTAAAGTACCTTAAAGAGGTGGTTGAAGGAAACCATGAATAGGCGATGGTTTAGCATCGTGTTTCTTGGGGCACGGCGAATTTACAATATCGTGCACAACCTCCTGCATATCCTGCATAACTGGTCCAATTTACTATCATATTATTCTGCGGTTTCTTTCAGATATACAATTGCTTTCTTATACCTATATTGATCCATAAGCTTGCATTTCCTCATTGCAAAGATTCTTCACATCGTTTCTTCGTTTATTTTGTCAGTTGAAACATCTCTTTCTCGAGCATATATGCATTTGTGGCAATGGATGGGTTGGTTTGAAGAGGACTAGACATCAGCACTTAACTTAATGAGCGGGAATCTCAGTTTTGAAATGTGTAGATATTTTCTTTCAGTGAGTTGCTGTAATACGTAGTTGTAAGCCACTCAGGTGATACTAATAGTATAGCAACGTGTGTGTTTTGTGTTACTGCTTTATCTAGAATGTTGTACAAGATTTTTGTCTCTAAATTCTCGGAATATATATTGAGTACTTGTAGGTACTTATTTTATGCTTCAAGTAGAGGTCAAGATACTAAGTTTCTCAACCAGCTTACCCTGAACTTGGCAGGTGCCATGGATAGAACCATAAAGTATCCAACTAATAATATCCTCCGCACTGCGCAAGATCACCTTCATACAATCAATGAAAGCGATAGCCCTCCCCTCCGCAAGCCTACATCCTCCCCTCTTTCTCCCACAACTGATACTCAAATCCCACACCTCCTTCCGTCTGCACCCCGCTGGGTACATCATCCCCCACGAACGCACACAAGTCCTCATGCCCCCTCCTCCGCCACCCCTCGCCTTCCCGCCGAAACTCCTGCAGGAAAGTATCACATTCAAACCCATCCTTGTCTCCCCCTTCCCCATCCTCAGCATCACCCAGCTTCCTCACCTCTGTCAGCAGAACCCTCTGCACCCCTGGATGAGCAAATGCAAGTTTATACACCTCTGCTCCGCCAATTACAAATGCCCGGTCCACATCCACACACACCTTACTCTCCTTCCCACAACGTAAAAGCTCAAGACCTTCATCTAAGCTTGCAACAGCATGTGGTCCCCAAACACTTCCAGGGGAAGAATGATTTTTCGTAAAGCTCTGGGGATCTCGTGTAATGACGATATTTACCCTGCCATCTAGGGGCCTAAACTTTGGAGGAATAGAAGCCCAGGTTTTACGGCCCATGATGACTGCGTTAGAGACTTGCGAGCCCTTTGAGGATGGGGGGTGTACACGCTTTGTCGTTCGTGCGAAGTACGCCATTTCGGCTTTGAGGCGCCAGGGGAGGCCGCCTGAGAGTCCAATGCCGAGTTGGGGTGTAGAAGCAACGATGAGGGTAAGTGGGATGGGAGTTGTGAGAGGCATTATCATGGCTTGTTAGTAGTTGGTTGATTAATAGTGCTGGTTTCGCAATGTTGAAATGCCAGTGCAGGTCACGTGTGTAATATTAATTTAAGTATTAGTGATAATACATGATTTATAGCTTGATCAACTTTCTTTACATTTTAAGGCAGTGAACTTTGATTTTTCCTAGTCTCAAGCCAACTTTATTAAGAAAAGTCAGTATCGGAGTAACAAATATCAATGTTGGAGTATACTGTTAAATACAGAGACCCAATTCGCCCAGTCAGCCACCTACTGTCTGCTACGAGGGGTGACCAGCTCTGAAGTAAATATCATATAAACAAACCCCAAAATGAAGTCCTGAAAGCTATTGCTTGCTCAACCCTTTCCAAAAACACCATATCCACTGGCTTGAACCTGAGCAGTAGGAAAGTCCTGATATTGATGATATATGAAGCACAAACAAATCGAACAGACGAAAGCAGTTCCAGTTTAGATATGTAATAAAAAAGGAGCGAACTTAGACCTCACACAATGATCACTTTCTCAATTCAGGTTGGATTTCCGTCTCATGCTCTGCTATTTCGCTGCCACTGCGGGCCACCCCTTCGCTCAAGAACTCCCCAAAATATATGAGTACACCTAAGCTTTCCTCACCAGTTGGTATGATGTTCTCCCGGGGTAGTAAAAAGCCGTAGCTACCGGTATCCCTGAGTTTGATTTGATATGCAAAGGGAACGTGGTGGGTATACAAGTAGTCAAGCGCACTACCCCCTCCGCCAGTTTGGGCCTGAGTGAAATATCCGGAGCCACCACACGCAGAGGCTACCTCATAATGCTCACCAGAGTGAAGACGTATAACTTTGGCTAGACCCATTGCCAATTCCTCCAGATTTTCAAGATCTGGTGGCAACGTGCTACAAGAATAAGAATATGGATACAGGACTGACTTTTGGTTAGTTTTGTATGACAATACGGTAGGGTCGAAGACCTTACTTTGCTGGGAGTAGGAGTGGAAGTCAAGGTAGCCAATGAAATCAAGGTTTTCTTCCTTCATCTTAGCAACCCAGTCCGACAATCTCTTGGATTCAACTGCCTCAAATGGCTTTTCTCCAGGGAAACCTATAATTTTGGGTGAGCAGACGTATGCTAACACGAAGAGGGACTGAGAGAGTCCTACTGTCGCTACATGGGTTGGATTGAGTCTTCTGGGCCTCCCAGTGAATATCGTACGCACGGTCCAAATCAATGCCCTTGCAAAAAGACAAACTTGTAGGCTGCCTATTCTTCCTCCATAATCTGTCATGCTCCCATGTATACGCATATCCATCCACATTGAGAGTGGGAATAAAGATCCAGTCAAAATCGTCGACCAAGGCGGTGATTCTCTTATCCTTTAGGTGATTGATAATGAAAGAGTAGGCAAGATATGACACTGTCGATACACTGATCCATTCACGAGCGTGGGCTGCACCAGTCACTATTATCGCCTTTTTACGTTCTCCTTCGGGCTTCTTGGTGCCCACCCTCAATCCCATAATCTCCCTTCCTTCATGACTTACACCTATTGAAAAGGCTTTAACATATGCGGGGAAAAGCGACTCCAGAAGCTTCACCCATGGCACTATCACAGACAAAGGTTGGTAATCTTGGAAAAATATGTTAGATCCATCCACTTTTTCTCTCGAGGTCTCCTCGAGCAATGGGTCAGAAAACGGCTTTTGGGCACCGGGGAAGGTTTCTTGGATGGCACGCCCTAAATCAGGTATCAAGAGGGCATGGGCATGTTGTAAAGTATTGGGAAGGAGCCCAAGAAGCGACGGGACCTAGATGAATATGAGAGATGTATTCAATCTCTAAGACGTCACAAAGCTTACATCGCGCTCCGGTAATCGTATATCAACATGTTCCTTGGTCGAAGACCACACATCCAAAAGCAGCACTTGCGACGCTTCTACTAAAGCCTTCCCTTCGGCTTGAGTAGTAAGATTGAACCGAAGGACGATATCGCCGGTATATTTGCTTATCTGGGATGAAGCAAGGCCCAAATGCTTCTGCTCATAATCTCGTAGGCCATGCCTTGACCTCCCTAATAGCCATTCGCTCAGCGCACGAAGACGACCACTCCAGGAGGTGGGACTCTTAACAAGATCGGGGAGTTCAGGCACAACACCACTCTTTGTGTGCGACGGAGGCCCTAAATGAATGGTGGCAGAATTGGCTACCGAGAAAAAGACCGTAACTCCCAAGACAAGGTAATCAGTACGCATTTCGAGTAGGAGTCGGTAGCTTGACTGGAGCTTGCTGAAGAAGGTCGAGGAGTGCAGGCCAGAGGTTTAAGGATTATACTTAAGTATGGTAATAACTCCCTCCGCTGTTGGTAATCCAAATGACTTCAGGTGGATCCGGCTTGGCGTGGCGATGACTGGTTTTCTTCAACATTGTAGTAGTAAAGATTCCCTACTCCCTCCATAGCCACCACAGACACCAGTACATGCTATTGGTTCAGTCCGTAACGTTGACTACCGAGTGATTACCAGTGCCAGCAGCTGCCGAAGTCACAGTTACAGAAGTAAGAGCCCTCCTCAAAAGACAGTGTCAGACTGAACCAACTCGGAGCCACTGGTCAGCCTTACTGCTATAAAGTAAACCATTCGCTTGGGCGCTACCAGGTGCCAGTCCTGCTCTAGATGTCGCTAAGTTAAGTGTTTACTCGACATCTTAGGAAGCAATACTGGGTCTCCCTTTTACCCTTGTGCCAACCAGACTACCTTTACCAGGCATCCCAATACTGAGAGCCCACAGCGACGGGCTAACTGAGAACCTACAGCGGGCCCACTTTCGAGCTGCTAGGTATGTATAGTACCTGGTCGGTGTAAGGCCGCAAGTTCCTGATCTCCCGCACTAGAATGCATGGCCTTAGCCAACTTTAATGAACTGGTAGGTACTAACTATTTCGCGGTAAAGCAGCCTCCTTTTTCTCAGAATTAAAACAATCCGCAGATCTTGTCGTATATACGCTCCAAGAAACAACTCATTTACCGGTCCCCAAGCATCTCCCATTATTGCTCGGTATTACCTCAATTCTGTAAACGAATTACTGTTCAGAGGTCCTTGGCGGGGGGATGACCTGAAATTACTTGTGCAGAGAGCAATTTCCCACTCTTGTCTACTTCATCAACACCTGGAATGGACAACATGCTGAGAATACACCGCAAGAGCGAATCGAACTTGAAGAGGCCGGATGCCGAAGTACTCAACTGCTCGAACCACGAGAGCTCGGCATCCAACTCTCCCACTCCACGCAAACCTGGACGTCTACTTAGTCCTCCAGTCATCGAAAACAACCCCCCCCCGAGAAGAACATTCAGTCTCCTGCGCCTGCGAAATATATCCGACCCTTCTTTAGGCCACAAAGCCAGGAAATATGAGCAAAAGAATCATCCACCACTCCCTAACCCACCCTCGATAATAAGGACCTCTCCCTCACTAGAGGTGCGCAGTCATACGCCGAGCAGAGGCTATTTTCGAACGAAGTCAGCTGATAATTCGCACTCAATACCACCGTCAACAGCTCCAGCCTCACGGACTTCCTTCTCAAGGATACGAGAGGGGACAAGTCATTCGAATAGTCCGATGCGTATGAGTAGAGTGACTTTCGATGAACCTGAGCGGCCAGGCACTATTACGTCAGAGCCGTCCACTAACCACCCTCCCCCGTATGACGACCACGGGAATACATTGTCAATTCCAGCACCTAGACTTTCTGAGTCTTCACGATCGACAGCAAGTTCAGGGGAACAAATTGCCTTCACAACGACGACTACACACACTGTATCGACTACTACGACTTTCTGGAAGATTCCTCGTCGTAAGAAAACCCCGCAGCACCTCTTCCCACTTCCTCCAAAGGTCGAGAAGGAGGTCACGCACACCACCCACACCCATGTAGGTTCTGAATTAATGCTACAGTCCGAACTTGAGACTGCGTCTTCATCGACTGTAACGACTCCCTCAAAAACTAGTGCAGTTGACCGGTCTCAGAATGCATCAAGCACTTTGGCAGCTTCAGCTCCGGGCTTGGCTGGCCCTGAGACCCCGCTTATCAGATCGAATTCAACAGCCTCATCCCGTTCTTTACGATCCAATCCAGCATCACTGAAACAGAAATCAGGCTTGTCAAGAGGTCGTAGTATAACACTTGGGGCTATGGAAGGCAGCATTGGTCGTAACAGTATCAGTGGTTTGTTTGGCCTCCGTCTGAGGCGAGAAGGCGAACATGGCGCCGTTGGCGATTTCTCAAGAGGGCCATCTCCACAGCCCTACCGTACTGGGACAATGCCGAATTCAGTCGTCGGCTCCAAGGAGAGGTTGATGATACCAGAGCGTCGTAATGAGGATACCCCACAAGTGTTCCTAGCCAGGATGGAGAAGGCCGTTAGCAAGAGCGTATTGGCATCTTTATTAGCCCGATCGGATGATACCTTTCATGTAGCTGTTTTGAAAGCCTATATGGCTACGTTTGAGTTTCGCGATGACCCTATGGATATGGCTTTGAGGTGAGCCACCCGATTTATATAGTACGTCTCAAGGCTAACATTGAACAGGAAATTATTGATGGAGGCAGAACTACCCAGAGAGACCCAGCAAATTGACCGTGTTATACAAGCATTCGCAGAGAGATATCATGAATGCAACCCGTGTATTTACACTTCACCTGGTATGCATTCTTCGATACCTTCTTCTCTGTGCTCTTTCTAAGACAATTGTATAGAGCAAGCTTATTTCATTGCCTTTTCATTGCTCATCCTACACACGGATGTATTCAACAAGAATAACCGCTACAAAATGCAAAAAGCAGATTATGTAAAGAACACACAAGGAGAAGGAGTAATCACTGAAATATTAGAGGTTAGTTCTACTTACTATTGTATAGACCACTGTAGGGCTAACATACCTGCAGTGTTTTTATGCGAACATCACCTATACCCCGTTCATTCATGTTGAGGATGACTTTGACATTAACGGAGAGAAAATCGTGCCACAGAAGCCTAAGCGTGGCCTCTTTTGTCGGGGAAGCTCAGACGGAAAGCGAAACATTAGTTTCAAGGAACCGGTGGACCCTTACGCCTTAATCATGGAGCATCGTTTGGACTTACTACGACCAACGCTTAGGGACGTGATTGAGATTGAGGATCCGTACAGTTACCTTGGTACAGCAAATAGGCTAGACATATCTAGGCTTCACCAATCATTCTTCCGTTACGCCGTTCTCCAAATAGTGTCACCACGCTCCAGGCCTGATGCATTTCTCTCTCCGTCGACTGTTGCAAATCCGCAGGATGCAGACCCGGGTGTTGTGGATATCAAAATCACAAAAATTGGAATTTTATGGAGGAAAGATACGAAAAAAAAGAAAATGCGAGACCCTTGGCAAGAATGGGGTTCTATGTTAACAGGCTCACAACTATACTTTTTCCGGAATGTTGGCTGGATCAAAAATCTCATGGGACAGCTTGAGCAACATCAAAAGGCTGGTAATGGTGGCACGCCTGTTGTATTCACCCCTCCGCTCAACACTTTCAAGCCGGATGCCTTGGTTTCCACAGATGATGCAGTGGCACTGCTTGATTATACTTATAAGAAGCACAAACACGCATTTGCGTTTATCAGGCATGGTGGAGTTCAAGAGTACTTCTTGGCCGAATCCGAAGCTGAGATGAACGACTGGCTGGCAAAATTGAATTATGCGGCAACATTCAGGACTGCAGGTGTTCGAATGCGTGGTGTTGTTGGGGGCAACTATGAAGGTCAAAGAGTGCGAGTGATACGTCGACTTGGGGACTCTGCGGCACGAGTGATAGACTCTCCGTCTGGTGAAGTATCAATTTTAAGGGGTGGTATTGACCAACAGCTAGCCGCTGATATCTCAAACGCGCGTCGGCAGATTGTGGAGCAGAAAATATTGGATTCAGAAGAACGATTAGTGAGCGCCACCAAACAATTGGATGCTTATCTTAGAAACGCTAGACATCTATCAATTCTCACACCTATCCAGGTAAAAACAAGGGAGCACGTAGTTCTTGCTGCAACAGCATTGGCTGCGAAACTCCAGTGGGTGAGGATGGATATGTGGAAGCTTAAGTGCCATCGTGATATCTTGGCCCTGGACATGGAGGAGGAAAAGAAGGTTATGAAGGAGCAAGTGAGAAAGTCTGCTATATATTCGGTTACCCGCCACCCGAGTAAATGCAGCACGCACTCGGTGCGAGATGGAGACCTGGGAGCAGATATACAAGAAACATTGACACATACACCGGACGCACTTGACGCCAGCAATGATAATATCGAACTAGTTCCATCGCTAGATCTTCCTGAACCAACTGCTCATGATAACTGGGATCTTCCTTTCCTAACAGTTGATTCAAAGCCTCGGGCATCTATGTCATCATTTATACACCGACCTCAATCATCTGCATCTCTAGCCCCTCCAGTAAACGATACCTTAGCAGGTACGGATTCTCCCAGCAATCGGACGAGTCTCAGTATTCAATCTACCGTGAAGTCAGAGGATGATATTGAATTGGACCCGGAAAAGATCCCAGACACTGAAAAAAGCAAGGGCAAAGAATCGGGATCCCTACCGAAACTTCGCCGCGGTCTCCAAAAAACTCTACGTGAAGCACACGTTCCTGGCCATAAGAGCAAAAAGTCAAGAGATATGTCGGCAGAGATTACAAACTGCGGCGAGAAGAATGGTGGCACTCAAGAGGAGGGACTGGCTCGTGCGACAGGTAGTTTCACTGTACATGGTATGTTACGTGCTTTATTCACTTAGAACTACTTTCTAATCATCAAATCTTATATAGGCAAGAAAGCATCGGTGATTACATTTGGCTCAGAATGGAATTCAATCTCGCCAGAAGAGCGCATACGTAGGCATAAAGCTTCATTTTCTCCAGAGCCAGGTGCTGAACTTAAGTCATCCCTCTTGGGGGATTCCACGAGTCTTACGACCCTCAGTCGACAGGACTCAGAGTTAAAGTAACAGAATGGCACTGACGTGCTTTAAACTCAAATACAGGCTCGTGTCCAGAAGGAGGAAAGGAAGCTCATTGAGAAGCCCAACGCTGATTCGAAAGCCCCCGTGTTGTGAGTATCAAATTCTTTGTTCTTGAAGTAGGTGTAAGATATGAAGTAGGTTTCGGAGTTCTGTGTTTTCAGAGTGACCAATAAAGCGAGTTAGTTATTCCTTCACCTTTCAGGCCAATCAAGTCCTTGGTATACCCGGAGGTATTGATGTACTTCTTTTCATATTCCGTTTTACATCAGAGGAGGATATTACACAATGGCTTTCATCAGCCACCCTTTTAGTTGATCGATATATCTAAAGGCGTTTACTCCTTGTCTAGGTTTCTTTTGAACGTGTTTTCTATATATGTTTGGAATGGTGGTTCCTGTTGATTTTAATCGTTTAGCCGTTCATTCTATGTGCACCTGTTTCCATACCAAAGGTCCTATATCTTACTGTGTTTTGATGTTAAAATATTCCTAATACTCAGCCAAGAACGTTGGGGCAGGAGATTCCATTGACCCCAATAGAGTGCGTTGTACGATGGCGTGTGTGTATCACAAAGTCGGATAGGCCATGCCCCAAAGAACGAAACCTTCAGAAGAAACCAACAATAAGAAAAGATTACCCAAGCTGAGATTCTAATATTATACAAAATGCAATTGACATAATTGTAAAGAAGAAAGATGATATCCACTTTGAGGAACTTACGTACGGCCTGGTACCAGCTAGGCCTAATGATTGCGGATATTCTTTTTCTGGTCTGAAGGCAGTAAGATAGATTAGCAAACTGGTCATGTGAAAATGGGAAGAATGGACGTACAAAACAAATCAGTCCTCGAACTACCCAGATTTATAATCTTGGGGCAACCGTCTCTGTCCTTTTCTAGTCGAGTACATTCGAAGCAATAAAAGGCATCAGAGATCCCCTACATAAACCTTGGAGGTCAGTCCATATCAAGCAACAGTTAAAGGCCTGCAAAGGCGTACCTCGCCACCGCAAACGACGCATTTGTTCTGATAATTTCCGAAAGAGCATTCGTCGCAAATTCGTACCAGAGTAGTAGGACGGACGTAGCTGTCGCATACTGGACACTTGCCATCGCATTTATCACAGAGGCGGCCAATAGCAATTCCGGGCTGCTTGCGACACATGACAAGGTCTCTAAGAGAGGGACCGTGATCAGTGCTCTGACAACGAGGGAATTAGATTCAAATACTCACGGGTGATGTCGCGACATGACGTTGTAAAATGAAGAGGAAATTGAACGTGAAAGAATGGCGAGGAGCTCTACAGAACAGGAGTATGGTCGTTCCCTGCTACAAGCGTGGGAAACTGTTGCTGTATAGTAGTGCAGGGTTTCTTGGCAAATAATTAATTCACCGAATGTTCTTGATAAACTAAGTGCGAAACGCACCTCGGGCATCTTGGTAACCAAGCCACCGCGCAAGTTCTAATCGACCAGTCTTATTTAAGAGGGGTTCTTATTTCCTCCAGTTGGCCGAGTGAACTTCAGGATTAGAAACTAAGACATGGCGGAAAATGGACCAATGTGAGTTTACCTCCGGAGATAGAAAATTCAAGAGGAGGAAGGGATGGGGGTGTGCTAATAGCGCGGGGGTGTGCTAATAGCGCTGGGGTTTGCTTCACGACACGCGTTGAAGATTACACGTTGCACTACTGACACTCTTCTATGCTTTAGAACGGTCGCCTCGGCAGTAATTGTACCTAGAGATACCCCGGAACGAACTAGTAAACGGCGAACTTCGTCCATAACTGTTGACGGCCCGAAACGTCTGCGAATTGACAGAACCTCTGGGGGCACAGCGGATAGTACAGAAAACACCAATGAGCGTCAGAATATGGATGAGGCAAGCCCAACACGGAAGCGGAAGGCATTGGGCGGAGATGAAGTCAGAGAACAGGAACGCAAACGAGGACAGAGATTGTTCGGAGCGTTATTGGGCACAATAGGGAAGTTCCAACAAGACTCGCAATCGGCCCGGGCAAGGGCAGGTGCCAATAGACGGAAGGAGATTGAAGAGAAATTGCAACAGAAACTGAGACAACAGAACGAGGAGCTTGATGAGAAGAAACGGAGAGAATCTACTGTCCTCAGGGAGAAAATGCAGCAAGAGCAGAGGAAGTTTGAAGAGCGTTCCGTACGTATGATATGAGTCATGGCCCTGGAACTCAGACATATTACTGACTCTTTATAGCTGGAGTTGAAGCATGCCAATTTACGGAGGAGGGCAAATTACCTTTGTACAAAATCCAGACCTCCTTTGGTATGTCTCCTTGAATTCTGGAGCTATAGTAGGATCACACTACTAATAACGATTTTGATGTAGTATTATCTCCCCTGGAAACTCACAGAGGAAGAAGAAGCCCGTATTCAGGCGCAACTGGACGAAGCAGAAGCAACCATTGAGCGGGAGCGGGCAGAGGTCGACAGACGGCGCACACTTGAGAATGAAGACCGTGGTTTCCAAACCGTGGAGTGTACTAACACAGACCACTCGCGACGTTCGCGTCCGTCACCTGATGGCCGGAGGGAAAGCAGGGATGATGACCAGGATGTTATGGGGGATGATGCCACTGCTAGTGCGGATCATGTTTCGGTAAACCCTTCGATTGAAGAGCATGAAAATACTAATGTGACGGTACCCGATCATGACAATGAGAGAAGGCGCTCAGATGCCACGGTCCAAGACGGAGGAGACGTAGTGATAGAGGCGGGGGAGGATGCTGTAATTTATTAATATCTCCTAGGTGCGTAAGACCTGGGTCTCGTGTATTGCCTGATGCAGCCTGGGAGAGGGTGGGTATTTGTTAATCACGGGATGGATTTCGTGTTTGAGCTGCTAATTCTTTCTTTAATCTCCCGCTTCGCAGTTGCTTAGGTAAATCGTCTTGAAGGGGGTTACATGTTTTAATTTCTGACCTGTATTTTCATAGCCCTCACTGTTTGGAGGGACCTTTTCTGAGGTTGATGTGCGGTCAGCTGTTTACGCGTTTGGGTTAAAGTATATTTCACTCTCGAGGAAATTGATGAAGGGTACGAGCATGCCGGGGAAGTTCGCAAGTACAGCAAATAGGTCTGGATGGCAAATTAAATATAATTGTTTTGTCACGATGGGGGTGGACACTAGGTTTGTAGTACGGTGAAACGTTGATCGGCGTGAGAAAGAAGTAAAAATTATCGACCCGACTACCTCTTGTAATTTTTTTTTTTTTTTTTTTTTTTTTTTAAGACAATACTCGCATACGAGGCTTAACAACATGGCGGGCGGGTGTTGATAGCCAGAATCTAGTCTGGTTGCACTGCCTCTCGAATGTGGTACTGGTTACAACATAGCTATATACATAGCTGTAGACATACATTTTTATGTATTACTTAGATAGAAGCTTAGCTAGATATGTTAAGCTTAGTAGAATACTAGATATATCGGACTTGATTTCAAACTTAGTACAACCTATAGATTATATACTAGAAACAGAAACTAGTAAAATATATACTCTTTTTATATATATTATATTATTATATATTAATAAGATTAGTATATTAAAAAGATAAATATTATTACTAAAATAGTTATTTTACTTATATAAATTTATAAAATAATATTAAACTAGCTAAACTTTATTAAATTTTATAAATTAAATTAAATTATATAGTATTATAATTGAAAAAATATTATTATTAATAAAATAAATAATTTATTTAAAGCTTTAAATATAATAGTTTTATTTTTTTTAATTTTTTTATTTAATATAAATATTAGATAAAATAGATTATGATCTATTTTTAAATATTATTAACTATTTTAAACTACTAATATATATTTTAAATAATATTTATATTTAGTAAAAAATATATATATATATATATTATTTTTATTATAAAAATTTATAAAACTATAAAATAAGGAAGTTTAAAAAAAATAATTAAAACTTAATTATAATAAATTGTAAAAATATAAATTATAATTTTATAAATTTTTAAATTATTGACTTAAATATTAAAAAAAAACTAATTATGAGAAAAAATATTTTAATAGATTTAATAGTTATAATTAATAATATAAACTTAAATATTAATAAAAGTTTTAAAAATTTTATAAAATATTATATTTAATTTAAAATAAAAAAGTTAATAGATAATATATAGTTATTAATATAATTAAAAATTAATATTATTAGTATATATTATAAAATAAATTAATTTAAGTTTTTAATTTTATTAATTTATTAAATTATTATTTTATTTTAATTTTTATTAGTAAAAATCTATTTTATAATAATTTATAGATTATTTATTAAATTTTTATATTAATTTTTTTTATATTTAAATATTTATTAAATTTAGTTATTTTTTTTTTTTTTATTATTTACTTAATTATTTTATTAAATAATATATATAACTTTTATTATAGATTATATTTTAATTTATATTAAAAAAAAGTTAGTTTATATTATATATTTAATATATATATAATACTAAATTATAAAATTATATACTAATAATAAGATTTTATTTTTATAATATATTATTTTTTATATTATTTTAGTATAAATTTAAATATTATATATCTTATTATTAATATTTTATTTTATATATATATTATATTAATATCTATCTTTTTATACTTTTTATTCTTAGTATCTTATTCTATATATATACTATATTAATATCTAATTTTTTATATTTTTATTCTTAATATTTGATTTTATATATATATTATAATAAGAATACTTTTATAGTTTTAAAATAAAAGTAATAAAGTATTATTTAAAAATATAAAATAAAATTAAACTATAATTTTTATTTTTTATATATAATATCTATAAGAATAAAATTTTTTTTAATAAATATATTAAATATTTTTTTTAAAATACTAAAATTACCTTTAAAAATTTTTTTATTATAGTATATACTAATAACATCAGATACTTTCTATTATAGTTATATGTTAAGCTAACTCTAAGTTATTATATATATAAGTTATTTATGTATATATAAATTAGTTGATAGAAGGTTATAGAAATTATACAAAGTGATTAATTAATAATAAAAGATTATGAAAGTTATTATAGAAGCTATATATAGTAACTAGTTAGTAATAGAAAACTATAGAAGCTGTAAGTAATTATTACTTAGAATTTAAACTTCTATTATAATTGTTTTCTCTCCTTTTCTCTTTTTTTTTTTATTCTTTATATAATGTTTTATATTATAAAGTTTAGTAATATAAAGTTTATCTTTTATCTTTATCAACTATATTTTCCAATTCTTCTATTCATAGCCTTTATAATAGTCTTATATACTTCTTAGAGACATATTTATAGTTATAGTTATTAAGCTTTATTATTATACTATATTATATTTTCTATACTTTACTAAGTATAATCTATTAATTTATAGTTATTATAAATCTATAAATCATAACTCAACTAGTTATTAAATTTTTATCTACTATTATTAATATAGTTCCTCGATTAAGGACTATACTAGACTTAGTAAATATTACAAGGGCCCTATTTACCCTTATAGTACTCTAGTAACTAAAAAATAGGATAGTCATACTTATACTACCATAATAATATTTATTTTGCAACTTAAAATAAAATCCTATAGTAGAAAGTTTAATCTCTTTTAATCTTTTCTAATAGATCTTATTTTGTAATATAAAATAAATCTTTTATTAGTCAGAAATAAAGTAAACTAGATTTAGAACTTTATAAGCTTTATATACTCAAGGTGCTCTTACTTTCAAATACTTTTGATGATAGAATTAAATTCAACCAAGAACTACTATTATTATTTATAATATATGGTAATAGTAGATATTCTTTAATAAAATATTTTAGGAGATATATACCTATTTATCACTTTTCAGAATTTCTTCCTAAGTATTATGCTATCTATACCTTAATTAATATATTTATAATCTGTGCTTATTATCATAAGTTACTAGCCTGAATATAGAGAAGATTCCTATACCTACATATTTTATTTATTTTGCTTAAACTGACTTATTACATTAAAGAATACTTAGTCAAGATAACTAGTTTCTACTTCTAATATAATACTAATCTTTAATACTATCGAATAACTATCTAACAGTATAATAAGGTTATCTATTTAAGCTTGTAGTAGTATTTTCTTAATAGTGTCTAGTATCTATTGAAACTAATTTTCAATGACTAATAATTCTATTAATAAAGACTTATAGGTCACAAATAGATTATCATTAGATAGGCGTCAATACATAAAAGATCATAGAATCTTAATTCATCTTGATACCTATATTATTTATAGAGTTGTTATTAGTAATAGATAAACTTCCTTATAGATATAATTAATCTTACTAAAGGTCTTATAACTTTATGAGTATTATTCCGATCATAAAATGGATTATAGAAATAAAATCAAGGTGATGAATAAGCCTAGATACAACTTTAAAATATTAAATTCAGAGAACTTTATATTTAAACCATATCTTTAACCTTGATCTAGAGCATACTCTCTTATAATATCACTAGACATACTTTGGTCTAAAGTATGTCTTCATGACTTCATTATTTTATTTATTTTTACTGAGTTATTTTCCTAAAGTTTAGAGTAATAATTTCAGTTTGGAGCAATACTAAGACTTTAGAGTAATAACTAGTATAGCTAGTATATATATATATAGTTAGTATATTAATTTAGGTATAACTATTGAACCATTGATTGGATACTTATAAAACTTAAACTGTAGCTCCCTTATAGGTCTATGGGTGTGCTATAAGGGTCTTAACAATCTATAATGATTACATACTACTCCAAGATTTATACCTATTTTATATACTTATCTCTTGTCAATAAGTATTAGACACACTTGCACTATACTACTATGAGTATACCTAGAGTCTATATAAATATCTAAAGTCATTCTATAAGAGCTCAAGTATCTATGGTAGGGCTGGATATTACTTCGGAATAGTACCTCTCCTCTTAAAGTTTTTGTCTATAAGAATTTAATTAATGATAGAAATAGAATTAGTATTACTACTAATGACTATAGATGGGGCTTGAGGACTAGTCCTTATATACAACAGCTGAAATAAAGCTGCGTTATGAAGGTACTCCTTTCCTAGTAGAGAGGACATACACTATATGACCAGTAAGAAGACCAGTAAAAACGAGAAGTAGAGAATGATAATAGAGTCAATGATATATGAAGAAGATAAAAATCGTAATAGTCTATTTCTCAATTGTATGTATGTACCGATATATACAAAGGATTTCCATTCAAGCTGAAGTCTGCAAATTCTCTTTTTCAATAATAACATACGAAGCACTTTTAAATGAACGAACAGCACTAAGACCTTCTACCAAACTAATAATCATACTGATACTGGCATGACTCTCGTGGGTCCCATATCCGTTTTGTCAGACTAACGATAGTCGGCTAACATCTAGATTAGTCGGCAAATACCTAGATGACTCTCAAACCTGCTAGAACTTTCCTGTCAGAACTTTTCTACCAAGAACTGCAACTAAGCCGTGTGTAAGACCCATATAACAGTTGACAGTCGTACCAGAACTGGCACGACTCTCGCTGGTCCAAAGCGCAAAGATTACTGCATATTACAAAGACCCTTTCTCATATGACAGTCGTGCCGAAACTAGTACAACTCTCGCAGGTCCTACAAATAAACAACTCGCATGTAAGCATAACTGTGCATAAGCATAAAATTAACCCAAAATATATAAAATGACTAAACCCAGTTCACGTGAAAATACCATTCCCCTCACATCCGTCTCCCCTTTTAAAAGTTGATATCCTTGTCAACTCCCTTCATTCCCATATTTATAAAAACAAAAAGGAAAATAAAAAAAGAATACAAACAATGCATTATAATCTAGAAAAACAAACTTAGTAATTACTTAAACATAAAACCAAAAACAAAAAACCTAATGACCACTTAAAATATAAAACCAGAAAGAAAAACCCAAATCTTATCCCACTAGTACCCTACACATAAGAAAACAAAAGAAAAACTAAAAGAAAGTAAACCTAGTCCTCCTACTCCTCTTCCTCCTCATCATTTTCTTCCTCATCATCATCATCGTCCTCTTCTTCCTCATGCTCCTTCGGTGAGATCGTATGGAGTTTTGTCAATGCGAGTAGTGGAGTTGTGTTTCTAGGAATGGGGCGAACTGTGAGGCGCTCGCTATTTAATACCATGTTGAAGCGGCAGATTATCCTAGCGTCTGGCAGGATTTCATAACTGTCCTTATCCATCCAGTTAAATCATCCCGTATAACAACAATATATCCATATCTAGTGTCCTTGGGCATGTGGATAATATCCAGTCCTATCTTTCTCCATATTGCACTATAGAGTGTGGGGTGCAATTCTTTGTCAAACTGATTCAGTTGTCTATGCTGACATCTATCGCATATCCAAACGTAGTCTCGTATATCCTGATACAGATTCGCCCAGCAATACCGCAGTTTGACCTTTTCATATATTTCAGTTCTTCCCCGATATCCACTTTCATTATATAATTCCTACAGAATTTGTTGTTTTTCTCTTTCTTCCCAAATGACTCGTATTGGCGGAAGATTCCTTTTTATACGTCAGTACAAATATCTATCTCAAATCAGATACCGAGTCGCTTGGTGTCTAATCTTTCGAAACTCCCTATCTGAAATATCCTGTGGTCGACGCATCGTAGTAAGATAGGCAATAATGTCACTATACCATTCCGCTTCTATTGCTAAGACTTGCACTAGTAATATATATATCCACAATCCTTCCAAGTAAAATTCCCATAGTTCTGCATTTATGGCTTCTAAGTCGGTGTCAAGAGCACTGTCGAACTCTTCGAGTGCTATCTCCTCTAGAGAATTCTTTCCTCTTTCCCTCCACAATAAGCTATTAGGTCCTCTATACTTTACCCTAGATACATACTTTACGTCGAAATCGAATAGTCATATCTATGCTAGCCACCTATTAATAACCGAGCCAGGTAAATCTGATATAGGTTGATTGAGCTGATGTACTAATGTCTGTGTATCTATTTCGACTAAAAATCATACACCATCGATGTCATGAGTATTGACATATACCTAGAATACCCTTTAGAATAGGAAACTATGGGCTAGTGGGGTAGCTTCCCAAGTACCGATAGTGTACTATACTAAAGAGGGAAGTATTATCCGAGTTATCTAATAATAGGTAATGTGACGATATTACCTAGAGACTAGATAATACACCGGAGATAGCAAAGGACCTCTTCGGATCGAAAGGCTATACGTACTATCGAGTATGAGACGAGATAGCTAGGTCGTGAGTGGCCAAGATGAGTGGGGGTAACCAACTGCAATGCAGTCACTCGGTCGATGATCGAGGGAATCGACTCGACACCCATACCTACAGAAAGCCTTCTAGAGGAGGCTCTAGTATTCCGAAGCGGGTATTTAACCATACTCGCTAGAGATGGAATTCTATCCTCATGGATATCACACAGAGTAGTAGGAAGCAACCACTTAATATTATTTCATACTTGTGAATAATATCTTGTTACTTTATTCTATAGCTGTGACTGAGCACCCCCGTTATACTATAATATTAAGTACTGCTACTACTTAATATCTTTATTCAGAATGTCTACCCCTCTCCAAATCGAATAGGAGAAAGAACTCATCATCATCCCACACAACACCAAAGCGCTTGTGGTCCAATGACCTCATGAGCTTGCCGAAAAGATTCTAGGCAAGAATGTCGATATACCAGAAGAGAAACCTATGAAAATAGATGAGTTCTGGACATGGTTCCAAACTGGCATAAAGGTGTTCTTAAATGAGCGGTTGGAAATAGTCCAAGCTCAAGCGCATCAGCTAGAAGAGGAAAATAAGGTCCAGTTTCACTATCTTCAGATGGCAACTCAATATATGGTACAAACTACATTTGAGATAAAGTACTCCCTCGAACAAGCTCTGAAAACTTACGTAGTACCAACAGAACCTAACAACATGGATTGGCAATAGGACCCACCTGCAAAAGAACTCCCATACCTAGACAAAGTGCTAGAGCAAGAGGTTAAAGATGGGAAAAGAATAAAAAAGCATGAGGACTCAGACAACGCATTCGATCGGCAGTAACGGAGACATAGAGGAGGCATTCTACTACCTCCCCTCCCCGGAAGTCAGGCAGGATTTACCCCGGGCTCTAGCAGGCCTAGAGGAACTAGCTTTGGCAGAATACCACCACCACCACCACTAAAAGGAAAAGGTAAGGCAACTGCGGGAGGTGGAGACAGTAACCCCTCTAGTAAAGAGGATGAACCCGCACTGACTCCAAAGAAGAAGAAGAAAACTACTGCGGCACAAGCGACACAAGAACTTCTAGAAATGCTTGTCAAAGTGGTATCCAAATCAAAAGAACCAAAGCCGGAAGCCCCTAAGCCCAAAGCATTCAAAGGAGATCTGGAGGATCTTAAGAGATTCATTCGGGGACTTGAGAATATATGGGCAATTGAGAAGAAAAAATATCGGGATAGCTTAGTCAAGATCCGATATACTGCTAATCTCCTAGAATGACCAACTAGCACTAAGCATCGAGATCCAGTATAGTGGTACGAAGCCTACCACCCCAAAATCGATCTCGTAGCAGCACAAAGACTTCTGGGTGGTCTTTGAACAGTACTGGATCCTAGTTGGGTAAAGTAGGAAATATTTGTGGAGGCTTTCCGAAGTTCATTTGAGATAAAAGTGGGTAAGGAACAAGCAGTAACTAACTGGCTAAACCTCCGACATAGCAGCTCCATCAATAAGTACCTAGATACTCTCACGAATCTTATGTGGAGAACTGAGTACCCAGAAGAGGTGACTAAGGACAAGCTAGTACAGGGACTGAATAAGAAAGTCAGATTAGCATGGGCTCAGACGCCAAATAAACCCTGACTCCTTGGTAAACAAATGGCAATGATATAGGACATCGGCCATAATTTAGAGAATTTCTACCACCTCTAAAGTGAGTCCCGGAAGGAAGGAACAGGTGGAAAGAAAGAAAAGGCAAAAGGTCGAAAAGATAGTGAAGGAGCTAAAGGAAATGGGAAAAAGAGGAAGAGGGATCAGGGAGGAGATTTTAAGGACCAAGAATCAGAATTGGCAGGTATCTCTAATGATGTCATTGAAGAGCAGAAGAAGTCCGACTCTTGTCTAAAGTGTGGCAAAGGAAACTACAAGTGGTTCGAGTACTAGATAAAAGATCCAGTCACCTTCAAAGTTGCTAATACGAGCAAGAAATCCCAGACTAAGGGAGAGAAGGCAGACATGAAGAGTGATAAGGGAGATGTCAAGATCTCGGCAGTGAATGGAATGGTGGATGAGCATGGAGGAAGGATTATTGAATTGGCGGAGGATAGTGATGGGGATTATTATTTGTTGAAATAATTGGAAAGGAGTTAATTAGGACTCGGAGGATTTCTTATTTGTGCTTAAGTTCAATTAATATATTCGTTTTCCCTCTCTCAAGCAAGTGCTACTGAGGATAGCTTGAGTAGCCGAAATGTCTAGAACGTACAGCACAATTCCCAATTACTACAACAAACCGACAGAAAACCCCATTAATCGTACTTGACCAAGTAGATACCTTGTACTTTCCTGAGAAGGAAGTATCATAGTTAAGATGAAGTAAACTCGCCAACAAATATCCAAAGGCCTCCTCATCCATGGAGAAAGGCTTCTAATCGAAGCTATCCTAATGATACAAGAGCGAGAAATACCCTACAAATTACTATTAGATTATGGAGCGACAGGCCCCATACTTTGTGATGAGTTTGTTCGTGAATCCGAGATCCTTGTGAAGAAGCGCCAGAAACCTATACAGGTTCAGAGTGCTAGTCAGCAACCAATCCCAGGAGCTAGTGTGCACTATATACAACCATTAGGTATTATTATAAGAAAACACTCCGAGCATATAGTCTGGGAGGTTGGACAGATCGAGGAAGCAATTGATGAGTATTTACCTATCACATGGCTCACGAAACATAATCCCAATATAGATTGGGAAAAAGGTACGCTACAGTGGAGAAGTGACTACTGTAAGTATAATTGCCTACCTAAGGAATTCGAGGTTAAGCTAGTTGACGGATTCCAACTATAGAAGGAGGTCAGAGAAAACCCCTTCACACAAGTAGCCAGCTTAACCTGGCATATAGATGATGGGCAGGACGTCAAGACATTCCTCCCTGACCAATATCATAAGTGGGCTCATCTCTTTAGTAGAGAACAAGCTGCAGAGTTGCTGCAACACTCCAAGTTTGATCATATTATAAAACTAGTGGCTGGAGTAGAAGCCTCTTATGGACCACTATACCCATTCTCTGAGCCAGAACTAAAAGTGCTCAAGATATGGCTAGATAATCAGGTAGCAGCAGGGAAAATTGTAAAATCTCAATCGTCAGCAGGAGCACCAATCCTCTTAGTACAGAAGACTGATAGCACCTACCGTCTTTGTGTTGATTACCGAGCACTCAACAAAGTCACAATGAAAAACCGATACCCCTTACTACTGATGACTGAGCTGAGATAAAGGTTGAATAATGCTAAGTTATTTACTAAGCTCGACCTAAAAAATAGCTACCACCTAGTATGGATATTAGAAGAGAGTGAGGAGATGATAGCATTCCATATCCGGTTTGGACTATACCATTGGTGAGTGATGCCTTTTGGATTATACAACACCCCTGCTACCTTCCAGGCCATGATGGATTATCTACTATATGATCTATTAGACAAAGGAGTTATTGTATATTTGGATGATATCCTCATATACATAGAAGATGAGAAGGAATATAGCAGGCTCATTAAGGAGATATTATCAAGGCTAGACAAGGCAGATCTAGGAGTAAACCTCCGGAAGAGTGAGTTTCATAAGAATTCGGTCAAGTTCCTAGGATACGGAATCTCACCAGAAGGAATTCGAATGACCAATAAGAAGGTTGAGGAAGTCAAGAATTGGCAAGTACCACAGAAAGTTAAGGAGGTACAAGAATTCCTGGGATTCGCCAATTTCTACCGCAGATTCATTGAAGGATTCTCTAAGATCGCTTATCCCTTAACTGAACTCACCAAAAAGGATTGCCAGTGGAATTGGACAGCAAAATGCAGATAAGCCTTTGAAGAATTGAAGAAGCGATTTATAACCGCCCCAATCCTAATCCACTTCCATTCCAAAGCCGAAACGATTATTAAGACAGATGCAAGCGACTATGCTATCGGAGCAATCATGTCGCAGAAGCAATCTAATGGGAAAGTACATCCATGCGCATTCCTGTCTTGAAAGTTCTCTCCAGCAGAGATGAATTATAATATTCATGACAAGGAAATGACAGTAATAGTACAGGCTTTTAAGGAGTGAGAACCGCTAATGAAGTCTTATTAATAGCAAATAGTGGTCTGGACAAACCACAAAAATTTGGAATATTTCACGAATACAAAGACACTGACAAGGCGTTAGGCGTGGTGGGTAGAATTCCTGGCTGAATTTGATTTTATTGTCAAGTATAAGCCTGATGAAAAGAATGGCAAGCCGGATGCTTTATCAAGGCACTGGGACCTGCGCCCTTAGGAGGGGAGTAAGGACCTACAACCAGTACAGCTCCTATTCCGACCTGGACAACTTCGAATTACAGTGTCAAAAGTTGTTCGACTGCATGACACATTCAAAGAAGAGTTATTGAAAAAGGGGCTAAAGGATGCTAACTGGATAGCAACAAGGAGTGCGATATTGGTAGGAGCTAAGGAGGTTGATAAGAACTTCTCAGTCGAAGATAACCTCCTGCTATGGAAAGGTAGATAGTATATCCCGGAAGATAAGGACCTCCAAGTTAAGATTCTGCGAGACAACCATGACAGCCGAATTGTAGGACATTTTGGTATTCACAAGACCCTGGAACGACTCAAGCACAACTACTATTGGATTCAGCTTGAGAAGGACGTTAGTGATTACGTCCGATTCTATGATATATGCCAGCAGGATAAACCAAGTCAACATAAGAAGTATGGACTACTAGAACCACTAGAAGTACCATACCGACCTTAGACTTCGATCTTCATGGACTGGATCACTGAACTTCCTGAGTCTAATGGAAATATATAGATATGGGTAATTGTAGATAGATTCTCAAAGATAGTACGGCTAGTATCCCTCCCTACTAATACTACGGCGAAAGACCTCGCCAAAGCATTCCTTACATATGTTTGGCATTACTATGGCCTCCCTGATGATATTATCTCGGATCGAGATAGTAAAATCACTTTCCACTTCTGGCAAGCACTAATGGACAGCTTAGGGATTATAAGTAAACTTTCGACTGCTTTCCACCCAAAAACAGACAGATAAATAGAACGGATGAATCAGATACTCGAAGAGTACCTCCGCCACTATTGTTCGTGGAAGCAGGATGATTGAGAAGAATTACTACTCCTAGCAAAATTCGCTATCAATTTGGCATCTTCGGAAGCTACAGGAATGTCACCATTTGAAGCGAACTATGGATTCCTACCGAGGCAGTCTTGGGAACCTCGGGGAAAAGTGACTTACGCGAACCTAGCTAGCTAGTTATTGGAAGGAGTTTAGAAGGGAACATGGGAAAGGCTATGAGAGAGGGTTTTGAGGGTAAGAGTTAGGATGGCTAGATGGTATAATACTAATAGAGTTCAATAACCGCAATTTAAAATAGGAGATATGGTTATGCTCGATAGTCAGAACATCACAACATAATGACCAAGCCAAAAACTGGATCATAAGAAAATTGGTCCCTTACGAATAACTTAATTGATAGGAACACGAGCCTATAAATTGGAGTTACCAGCGAATTCAAAGGTATACCCAGTATTCCACACCAGCCTCCTCGAACCCTACCGCCAAAGCACAGATCCTACTCGGAGAGTCAAACCCTCCTCAGTTAAGTTATTAAAAGGAGAAGAGAATTGGGTAGTTAGGGAAATAGTTGAGAGCTGGAGGAATAGCTGGAGGAGAGGACGTCCAGTAGAATATTTGGTTTTATGGATGGGTTACCCTAACGAAGATGCTACATGGGAACCCTATGAACACATAAAGGGAACGGCAGAAAGGATTCTGAAGGAGTTCCATAGGAAGAACCCTGAGGTAATATGGGATAGTAGGATTAGGATATAAATGTATATAATAGATTCCTGTATATAAGTTCTCGAGGACAAGAAGCCTAGAAGGGGAGTAGTGTCATGGGTGTTGATACATACCTAGAATACCCTTTAGAATAGGAAACTACGGGCTAGTAGGGTAGCTTCCCAAGTACCGATAGTATACTATACTAAAGAAGAAAGTGTCATCTGAGTTATCTAATAATAGGTAATATGATGATATTACCTAGAGACTAGATAATACACTAGAGATAGCAAAAGACCTCCTCGGATCAAAAGGCTATACGTACTATCGAGTATGAGACGAGATAGCTAGGTCGTGAGTGGCCAAGGTGAGTAGGGGTAACCAACTGCAATGCAGTCAGTCGGTCGATGATCGAGGGAATCAACTCGGCACCCACACCTGCAGAAAGCCTTCCGGAGGAGGCTCTAGTATTCCGAAGCGGGTATTTAACCATACCCGCTAGAAACGGAATTCTATCCTCATGGATACCATATAGAGTAGTAGGAAGCAACTACTTAATATTATTTCATACTTGTGAATAATATCTTGTTACTTTATTCTATAGCTGTAACTAAGCACCCCCATTATAATCGAGATAGTTGCGTGTTTTCTTCAATGCCTTTAGTAACCCATGGCATTCCAGCTTTTCTGAGTCATATTCCTTCTCTGCTCCTTTTCAGACTCTATTTTCATATCTCGAGGGATGCCTTTTCTGCTCATCTCCTACCTCAACTTATTGAAGAATAGCTCTGCATCCCAACAATGAAGAGTCCACTGAAAGAATGATTCTGCCTTGCCCAGGCTCATAATTAATTGGCTTTAACGCTGGTGGACTCGTTAATTTCTTTTTTAGTATCTCCATTGCTTTCTCTTGTTCTTGCCTCCAGATAAATTCCTCCTTACTTCTCGTCAGTTTATATAAAGGTTCTGCTATCCACGCAAACTTTTCAATCTAAATTCTATAATACATACAAGTTCTCAAAAACGCCTTAATCTCAGTTACATTTCAACACGGAGGCCAATATATGATCTTGCAGACTTTTTCTTGCATCGAAGTCCTACTTTTAAACCTACAGATAAAAGAGACAAGCTTTAGTCCATCCTTTAAAAACTCATTCTTTTCTCCGGCTATGGTAGCTCCCACTCTGTCCAGGTCCACTAATGTCTGATCAATAGTATAAATTGCCTCTAATATAAATCGCCTAATACCAAGAATAATCTCTTCAAAAGTCCCATCTCCTAACAAATATTTACTCCGCGAACCAGCTTTTGATGCAATATCATTAATGAACAGTGCCGCTAGCTCACGTCCAATTTCTACCTTAATAGCCTTCTGAATAACTTGATCAAATACTTAAACTCTGTTAGTATATCCTTGCGGCAAAGTTGTCATACGTAACAATCCAAAAGGCATCATAAAAGCAGTTAAATCACGAGACTCTTTAGCCAATGCATACTGATCATAACTTGAAAACAAATCCATTAATGAAACTAAAGGATACCCTGAAAAGTCTTCACTAAATTTATCAACATTGGATGGCAGAGATACATCTTTAATCGTAACCGCGTTTAGATGAATTATGGCATTGATTAGTTGGTACCTTCCATTTTTCTTCTTCACCAAAAACCATGGATTTTGGTATGGACTGAAACTATGCTCTAAGGTACCGCAGCTTATTTTGTCTTCACAAATCTTGACTACTTCTGGAAGTAATGCCCTGGGTACACGAAATCCTAAGACTTGCTATGGCTCATATAGAATAGTTAGTATGTGATGCGGAGGTTCAACCTCTGCTATAAAAACTCCTTTTTGGATAAAATCAAATACTATCACTGCTTCTCTATTAAATAAGACCTCCAGTAAAACCTCTCTTTCTTATGCCAAGATGGTGTCCCCAATTTGAAGGTGCGATACCCTTTTCTTTGTCAATCGCGAGCCCTTCGAAATATTGGAAAACTTTGGTATGAGCCAGCCATCTCGATATAAGATAGGATCGACTTGAGAATCGAGAGTCATGCCAGTATCGGCATGCCTATCAAACAAAGATCGTTCCCACTTGAGGTGTTTCTCTCACCAATCCTTATCGCCAGCCAGTTTTTCTCTATCTGTATGAGGTTTATTTACTGGTCTTATCTTGTTTACTTTTCTTTTATACAATGTGTGACTTCTCGCTTTCAAACATTCTTTCTCTCTTGCTGCTCGATCCGATTCATCCAAAATACTAGAAAACAAACTTTTATCATAAAACTTATAAATATCTTCTTCATTAATACCAAATCCAAAGTCCCTATACTCACCTTCCATCTCACCCTTTTCTCTCATACCTGGCCTTACTGTAAGGTCAATGATCTCCGGGCAGTTTATTGACTTATGCCGTTTCCCTTTACGGTCATAAATTTTGCTTCATCCCTATTTCACCCGTAGTTGGCAGGGACTGCATAAAACATTACCTCATCACCGTGGATTCCTGTAATCGTAATGTAGCAGTTTCCGTCCTCTCGGTTATCCTCTTTTAGCCAGACAGATCTTATCCAAGGCAGGCCCAAGATTACCTCCCTCATTAAATTAGCCATTACAAAGAATCTCCTACAAGTAACAACTCCTCCAATCGTAATAGTTACCTGGTGACATACTCCTACCATCCAGATACTATGTCCTATGGCTTCTCTAACTGACCAGTTGACCTTGACATCGATCAGGACATTATACTCCCTGATGACGTCTTTTCTCAATAGATTTAGTTTGGATCCTCTATCAATTAACATCTCTAGCGGCTCTTCTACATTGTCATTCAGTGCTACTATGCATATAAGATATACTGCAGTATAGAGTTCCCTGTCCGCTTCCTTTTGATAAATTCATGACACTACGGCATCTATCTTCTTTTCCACTCTATATTGTGCTTCCGAAATTTACGGCACTCATTTCACGCCTGTACACTATTGCACTAGCTCTGGGCCCGCCACTACCAGTACTTCTTTCGTATTCAAACCCTCCCTACTCATTAGCTTATATACGAAGGTTTCTAAGTCCAGATTCTCTCTCATACTTATCCATATGAGAATATTCTTTGCTTTTTCCCCTTTATCTTTTCCCTTTTCCTCCTGCTTGCCCCTTCTACATCTTTTTTTTGGCTCGAAGTCCTTCAGTTCCTCAATATCTCTCATGATCTCATCTTCCACTATGACTTCTAGTTCTTTTTGGTACTTTGGGAGCACCTCTTTCGGAGTTTGTAGTGTTACTGTATCACGAGGCAGCCAGAATTTCATCTTTTCCACCTCTTCCTTATAGATCTCTCCTTCGTATACATTCCCAAAATCGCATTGAACTGGCATAGGCTTATCACATTGAACCGGTGTAGGCTTGTAGATGACTAGTTGACTATTCATTGTTCCATGGATATATCTTTCCCTTTCACACCCCGCTACTGCTCCTTTCTGTACAAGTTTGTCCAATGTAATAGTACTTGAACTAAATTGAATCATATTCATTTTTGATTTTTTTGTCTATAGCGCCTTCTTTACCCAATCTTGCTGCCACTCGTGCACCTGCTCATCCTTTTCTATAATAGGGAATGGCACTCGAATACTAGCTTCGATGCCTTCTTCTCCTAAGTATAATCATATCCTACAGTAGTGAACGTCCCCGTGCTCAATTGCTTTCTTCAAAGACGGACATTCTTCTCGATGATGTACTCCTCCGTCCCAATAACATCCTCGCACTCTAGGTATATTCGCTGATCCACTATTTTATTGATAACCCCTACCACCGAACTAATTAGGATTATATAATGACTGAGACAGCTGTAGCTTCGTAGCCAACCTTCTGAATTCTATAATCTCTTGATCTCGTTTTTGAGATTCTTCCCTAGCTACCCACTATGTCTCCACGTACTACAGCTTCAGCTCCTTCAACTGATTCACTATTTTATCTATCGGATCTGTTCTGCTCTTTTTTGATCCTTCCTTAATCTTATTTTACTGTCTGTAGTTATTTTTCAATATTTTCACTGGTGGGGCAACTTCCTCACCCTCTGAATCTTCCTCTTTTTCCCTGAAGAATCATATCATTTATGATCCTTCATCTTTAACTAATCTAGGGCCGCTTGTTTGACGGATTCCCATTTGTCTTGAAACATATCTGGGTCTTCCAAATCGATTCGACACTTTTTGCAGATCTTGTCTCCTACCCGAATCTTGAAAGCATGCAAAAAGAGGGTTATATGAGTCTATTCATCCATTCTTTTCTTTTCTAGCAATAATTCAGAACGTTCACTATATTCGATGATAAAAGAATGATAATCTCTAGGACTAGGGTTCTCTTTCTTTTTTATTTTCACTACTATTCGTCAAAGATCTTTCACCATAATTTGCTTCAGTTCCGAGTCGCTGGCTCGGAAGTCCTTAAGAAGTTGCCATTTGAACTCCTTCCATTCGTTATCCCTATATGCCCTGATTGTTTTCAGATACTTACCTATCGACCTTTTGTAGTATTGAATGATCCTTTTTACCTTCTGTTCGTCTGTCTATTCACTTGTTAAATTCTTCTACTATGCAATAACTCTGATATATCCATTCCGTCAAAATAAGGTGCACCTAGTTGGCCAGGCAATAGATAGAATGCCACTGGACCCAATGTAGCGATTTTAAACCTTGCGAACAGTAACTAGCTCTTTCGCCCTGCATTTCCCTGCAGCTTGG